>CAVNYN010222534.1:0-100252 GCA_963692815.1 Nyctanthes arbor-tristis
CCCCCCCCCCCCCCCCATGAACTCAATATGCTAACTCTTGGAATAAGGAATTCTTGTTATAACTTAAGAGACGCAACAGCTTTTTCAGTTCTTATTGAGTCATATATCCGGCTCCTTTCACGCCTTCTATCCTATCAATGTCTGGCATGGATGATAGATCCTATCAGGCAACACTTGTAGAACCTAGTGGTCGAAAACAGAACATCACATGCACTCAGGTCATGTGATTCTCAAAAGAGCATAAGATAAAGCCATGTAAATGAAAAGACTGAGCACAGATCACTGATTGAAGTTTCATTCATTGATCAGGTATCTTTCGATTAAAATCTGAAAGCTAATTAAAGGTAATGAATTAATTATTAGCCAATGTAGAAATCTTAATTCATTACAACATGTTTTACTTCTACACAACAAGACACATGCCTTGAGGTGCTTGGAAGCAGTCATAATTTAATCTGATCATAAATCATCCATCATCTTAAAACATCCATAATAATAAAAAAATTAAAAATTAAAAGATCCGCTTGCAAACAAAAACATAAAATACATCCATAAGTGCTTGTTCTTGATAGCTTCAAAAAATTTATCAAACCAATTACCAATACCAACCACGTATTCTTCACAAAAAACAAAAGTTCACACTTCCCAATAATTTTCTTTATATTTCCACTAGACATTGTCCTATAAATCTAATTCTCTTCACATAAATCTCCAAGAACAAGCTCCAAAATAAAACACAATAAGACAGAGTTAAGGCTAGTTATAGAAGGTCCAGAAACTGCAATATGAACAGTCAACATCTTATATGTCATTTTTAGACATAGCCTGGCATAAGCTAACAAACCGGACTTAGCAGGCAGGATGGGAGGCGCAAGCCTCAAATAGTTTCCTGAAAAAAAATCTAAGTAGCAAAAATAAATGCAGAAGCTAAAAAGCCAACCAAATTTTCATATTCTATCCTTTTAAACTTATAACAATAACAATAACAATGAAAACAAATAAAAATCGTATCTTTTCTAGGTTTACATGTCCATAAAGATATAATCAGAAACAATGGAAAAGAAGAATCCCACACAAAAAAGGGGAGAGAGAGAGAGAGGAAAAGATATTTAAAGGGGGGAAATTGACCATTTGTAGCAATGCAACTATTGTAGAAGTGATAAATTAATTAGAAAATATATGAAGAATCTAAATAAATCATATACTGTAACTCAAAAAATCATATATGTTGTGAAAGTAATAAATCAATTATAGTAGTTCATATTACTCTAGTAGTACAACATAACTAAAAAAAATATCATAGCACCAGAATTTATCCCCTGTAATAAATATAATCAAATCCAACATGTGAATCAATAGGAAAGAGCAACTTGTGCATTAGTTAAAAACTTTCAACCAAAATTGAAGAAGGTTTGATTTTTAATTCTTTAAGGTGATGAAATCATCAGAATGAAACACGTTAGAAGTCCGATTAGTAAAAATGACAAGAGAGAGGGGGACATAATAATATCATTGCAATTCAACTCAGGAGATAAAAATGGTCACCTGAGATTTATAGTGGTAAACAAACTCTTCAGTCTTCACTCAAAATTTCAGTTATATTAAATCTAGCTCAAATATTTTATTTCAAGAGATAGCTCCAATTCAAGATCAATGGGTCGCAGAGTAATTCATTAGCTTACTGGAAAAAGAATTATAATCTCAACGGATCTGAGTTTCTGAAGATCGATAAAATTTACCAGACACGAGTGAGCTAACCGCTTCTGATCAGGTGTGCGAGAATATTTTCGCAATTTGTTCAAGCAAACAAAGGTTACACACACAAAATCAAAACTCTAATATTACACCTTGTACTTTGCCGGTAAAAGGAAGAACACGAACGGCCACGAAGCAACCACGGTCGAGCCCAAACAGCCCAATCTGAGCCGCCAGCACAACGCAAAAAATTGGAAAATAAATGAAAAACCCAACAACAAGGATGAACTCGGTTAACGAATAAAAACCTAGCTCACAACTTCCATAAATCAACGTTTCCTTACCTTACAGTGAGTTCAAGAGACCGGAGAGGCAAGAAAAAGAGAGCGGCAAAGCATTTTTGGAAATTAGGCCATATTTTTCACGACGGCCAGACTTTTATATAGTGATACTGTTTCCTCCATTTTCCTTCTTCTACTTGTACGACTTTATATTTGGCTTCACATTCACCCTTGTTTCTAGGGCTGGGCAACAGGTTGGGGGGGTCCAGTTTGATCCCTACCCGAACCCGACCAAACAGGAAATCAGGTTCCAGGTTTAGTATCCGACTCAGCTCCTAAACCCGACTCAACCTGAGTCGACTCATGTTAAGTCAGGTTCGTGGTCGCGATCAGGCCCAAAATCCTTAAAAAAAATTTAAAAACAGGTTTTTTCCCCTCCCACATTTCAATGTAATTCAAGCTCGATAAATGCCGATAAAAATGAAAAACGCGTATGAAAGTAAAGTCACACCAAGACTAACCCAAGTACACCAACTCAAGCACAAAAAAAAAAATATTGCGGAGACTCAAATCAAGGAAAATGACATGAAATACAGAAAAACTTCATAGAAACTAAAAAGTATTACAATTTAGACTCAGATCAACGATATTCAAATTCTCCATCCTAATTTGGACTCTGATTTGGTAATGGACTTTGAGTCAGAGTTCCAGTTGAGTTAACTTTATTTTCTGAATCAGTTAAGTACACTTCCATCTACAAAAAAATAATCAAAAAACACAAGGAAAAGTACCACACCTTTTCTTGTAGTCAAGTATTACAACTTTATCCTACGCCTTACAAATTAAATTTTATAGTCAAGTTTAATTCACCACGAACACAAATCAAGATTCAGTAGTACCACTTTTCTATTTTCTACATTCCATATTCAATAGTAACACAAATCAAAGTATAAAACTCTACTTTTCTATTTTCTACATTCAAATCTTCAAGTAAAAAAAAAATCTCATTAAGAAATTTTTGAATAGAGATCTATGTCAATTGTACCTGTGCAGGAAACTGCTAAAGTTACAAATAAACACTTCACTCTTACACATCCCAATTTGACTGCCGGGAAAAAAGTAGCATTAGGAAACAAAGCCAACTGCCTAAAACTCACTGTTTTTCTTCTTTGTACAATAGCCTTAAAGGGATTATAAATAAATGAAGCTAAACTGATAGAAACTAAACTCATTGTAATATTTTAGTTGCAAAACTGATAGAAAAGGCATAATTTTCCATCCAACATAATTTCAACTTATTTATAAAGCAATGTGAAGGCAGTAATTAGGAGATCGGAAGAGCAAAGGCATAATCTTTATCCGAATTTCAAGCATTTTATAATAACAAACATCTTGGCCAAGAAAGAAAGGACTCAGAACAATTTCCAGAGCCAGGCAGAAAAATTATGGATTTGAAAAACTTGATATAAATCGAAAATTCAAATTCTTATAACAACTAATATACAAGCCCGAGTGGTATAAAACTTCACTCTTATAACCACTTACCGGCGACATGGGAGGAGGACAGCAGCGCGCGGCAGGGGGTCGAACGTCAGGCGGACGCGGAAGCGAAGCAGGGCAGCGGCACAAGCAGGCAAGCAGCGGTGGCGGGGGATCGGACGGCAGACCAGCAGTGAACTACAGTGGGGGATTGGAATTAAGGATCTAGGGTTGGTGTGACTCTGTCAGCGACTGAGTTCTTTGCGTATCCGTGTGAGCGAAATACTGAAAATCTAAAATTGTCAAACAGAGACCATTAAGCAACATACGATTTTATTGGGGAGCACAATATATACATATAATATAATACATATGTAACGTGTAATACATATATGTGCTACCTCCCTCACATAAAAATAGAAATAGGTCTAATTCCTATTTTATTTGCCCCACATTATTATAACCTATATTTATATAAACAAAATTAAACAATTAATTTTTTTCAAAAACAATTAATTTTTTTCAGAAACACCTTTAGAATAACTACTAATAAATTTATAGTGCATTAAATTGAAGGGTTAATTTAACAAATTGTTTCCACGTTTTGAGTTAAGAATCGGTTTCAATTCTAACTTTTTTTTCACAATCCACAGCCCCTAACTTTTAATAAATATACGCAAATCGTCTTTTTTATCACTATTTCATAAAATTTTTAACAAAATGGCAATCATAACTCTTAAACTTTTTAGTTTTTTCTAAAAAAAGTTTTAAAATAAAAAAAAAATTAAAAACCCCAACCAACCCATCCCTACCCCTAATGGCAGCAATTTGTAGTCATTTTTAGCAGCGTTTCGTGCTTAAAAATGGGGGGAGAATCCCTCCATTTTTCTGTCGAAAATGGCAGAAATGCTTAAAATTATGCTGTTTTCTAGTAGTACAAATGGGGGTGAATCCTCCTCATTTTACTCCTAGCGCTCCTTGCACCATCTCTCGACCTCAGGAGCAGGCCACAGAGGCATTGTAACACCGCGTAAAATTTTAAAGCAAGTTGTCATTCAATTGAATGTTGAAAATTGAAATATGATAATGTGATTATACTTGAATGGTTACAAGACTGTCAAGAATTATAATATAACAACGTGATGGCATTGGATGGCAAGATTATTATCCAAATGAATATGATCACATGATTGATACTTGGACAATGAATTGGAATTAGAATGTGGTTATTGAGAATGTATTGATAATGATTGAATAATCAAATGAATTTGCTATTGATTATGTAAACGTTATCTTGACAATGATCGAAAAATAGTTTAAAATGTCATAAGAATTCTTGAATTGTATTAAAAAATTAAAAGATTGTTACTCAATTGACAATAGAGAAAGAATTCGGTCCTCAATTAACATAAACTAAAGAGCGGTGACTTAATTGAAAGATAATGCAAAGCGGAAGGACTTCTCAGACAAATTTCAGCCAAGTGTACGGTATGTATTGCGCCACATGTCGAGATATGATTGGCGGAACTCAAATTTTATTAAAAACAACTAAATCTCAATTATTATATAAAGGACTCTTTGGTCCTCAAACTCCCAAACCATTCCCTTTGCTCTCCCCCCAAAACTCCTCCAATAGGGTCAAGGGATGGAGAAAACCAATAAAAACCCACCAAAACCCCTTATTTGTCCTTTGAAATGGGTCCCTTACTATATATAGAAGGATTATAGCTAAAAAAATAGTTTTAATTGAGGAATATCAAGGTTTTAATGACGCTTTTCTACTTGGGATTATTCGAAGAAACTTTGAGGTGAGTAACTATCACTTAGATTTTCTTTTAACATTGATGATGTTTTGAAATGCTAAACATGTATTTGATTAAAGTAACGATTATGGATTCTGATGCATTGGAAAGAAAGATTGATATATTGCATTTTGAATCATTAGTTGCTCTACCCATTCTGTATCTGCTCTGCTCTGCTCTGTTGTCACACTAAGAGTCATCTAATGATACCGAGATGAGTGACGATTAGTGTGGTATCTGCTCTATATCTGTATTGATCTGTTTGAAATTCCGGTAGGGGTCAATCGGGATTCAAATGTGGATCCACTTAATTGTACATGGCCATGATTGAATTGATATAATTCTTGCCCGCACTACGGGTAGTAGTTTAACTAGTGATAGGGCCCATCTATGATTGAAAAGTTTTGTGTATTGAATAACTTTCTGAAAAATAAATCTTTCAAATAAAAGGTAAATCAAAGGGTTTTGTTACTCACTGGGTACTTTGTACTCATTCCCTTCCTTACTACATTTTTGTAGATCATTAAAGCTATAACATTTGGAAAGCGTGGCAAGCTAGGAGTTGGATCGTGCTCGCGAACGGGAGTAGAATTGCATGTAGTGTAAATCTGCCTTTAAAGCTACTATGAATTTAATACTTTCATGTCGACCTCTATAGTATTTATGCTTTTACATCATATAATCTATAGAAGAAAAAGAAGATATAATCTTTATATTGATTTAAATTCTACTTTTCACTGTAAAAGTTTTCTAGTGACTTGGCGTATTTTAATAATCAATAAAATATATTTATTAATACAACTTCTTGTGTGTTTTTATATTTTCTTGAAAAAAACATAGCTTTAATGTTTTCTTAAAAGTTTAACAATTTGTTAACTTATATAATTAGCTTTATATGTTAAAATCTGTAAGATATGGTCAATTAGATTATTCTGTATGTCCCTTCTCCGCTGTTTGAATTGAAGCTTCCGCTACAAAATTTGTTAATCAATATAAGATACTTGAAAATATTGTAAACTTAGCGGAGCCGTGACAAGAATGGTATCAGAGCAACGTTCTAGGGGCACTATACACATAATCTACTCCGCGCGAGGCATCGACCAACTGGCTTGCAAGTAAGTTACTACTTACCAACTTGTGAATACTTTGTACATGATAAAATTATGGGAAATAGAAGTCAAACGAAATATATGACCCAATAGTATACATTATTTAGTCTTCTTTATTGAAAGTGTTTGATCTTGCTAACTCAAGAAAGGTTGAGGAAATGAGTCATGCAACATACTAGATAACATATGGAATTAAAGGTATCAAGTTTTCTTGATAACAATACATTATTTGAAAATAATGTTATCAATTTCAATGAAGAAAAAATCGGAAGAAAAAGATAAAAGTTTTTGATTTGCTTTCAAGTATCAAGATAAACTTAAAGGATGTTATATGACCTCTATTCATGTTAGAAGATATTTTGGTATTGAAGTAAGTATAAGAAAAACGAGAGAGAGAGAGAGAGAGGGGAAAAAAGGGAAATTTTGCCACCGTGCGGCCGCACCAACTGGCGGCCACCCGCGGCAAGCATTCCGCGGTGAAGCCGCGGGCAACAGAAAAAATTTGACCAAGCCCAGTGCGGGCGTACCGCGGCTCAGGGAGGGCGCACCGCCTTAGCCAGATTTTTTTGTTAGAAAATTTGCCGTCAAGTCCTTGATCTTCTTGATTTTGTTTAAATCAATCCAAAGTTGTAGATTTTTTTGAAAATTGCAATTGGGTATCCAAATTTTAAGGTTTCTTCTATATTAACCCTAAAGATTTATTAAAAGTTCCTTTAGGCCACGAACTCTAAGTTTTTCACATAATTGCTATTGAAAATTTTTCTTTTGGTCTTTGGCACCCAAAATTAACCCGAATTTCAATATTCTTCTTGCTTAAACTTGATTTTGAATTTGTGCTTTAACCTTGCTATTGACTCTTGAAATTTTTGGCCATTCTATATCCAAACTTAGCCCAGTTTTTAATATTTTCTTGCTCAAACTTTACTTTTGAATTTTGTGCTAATTCCGTTATTGATTCTTTAAATTTTAGCTTTTGACTATGTTATCGAACCGCCAGCATATGCACCAAACTTTGTCATTGAATATAATTGTTGAAATTTTTCCATCAACTTGCTAAAGTACAATTTTGGGTAAATGAAGCAACAGATGAATGTCTTATTTTATGAACAATATATGTTTTGCTTATTGACGTACACTCAAAAGATTTAACAAAAGTGATTGGTCAACAAAATTGATTATCTATGGTGTTAAATTTTTGAGCCCTAAATTAAACTCATTGACAACTAACATTGGACTAATTGATTGTAATGGGTTGGTGAAATTGTTTTAAATTTCTAAATCAAGTATTCCTAGAAGTATTGACACCAATCAAATTTAATCATAAACAATGATGAATTTTAATTTTGATCCCTTGATTTGATATTTGAAAATTGAATAGATAATAGACATATATGTCAAGGACAAGGCAAGTGACTTGAAATCAGTTCCCCAAATTTTATTTTATTTTTTTTTTAATTTTATCTTTACTTATGATTTTATTAAACACTCTAAGGTAATGTATAAACATGCCTAAACTTTGAAGCATGAAAGATTGCTCATTTTATTTGATCCATTGCCTCCTTTGCTATTATGTCTCAATAAACAATTGCACATCGTTTCAATGTATCTTGGAACACTTGAGATTACCAATACTCTTCAAATCAAGAATTTGCTTTGCCAAACCTGAATGTTTGTTGAATCTATAATTTGTATTGATTACTCCAGGGAACTATACAAATATGCCTACATTTTGAAGCATGAAATATTGTTCCTTATAATGCCGTTTAAGTTAGCTATTGCCTCCTTCATTGTTGCGTTCCAACAAACATTTGCATGTTGTCTCAATATATCTTGAAACACTTTCTTTCCTAGACAATATTCCCAATAAACCAAGAATTTACTTTGTTGAATATGATTTCTTCTTGATACAAATTTGAATCCCCTAATTGTCAAGAAAAAGCTATTAAAATAATATCTTTTCAGTTCTTGCTTGAAAAGACTATATCTAATATATCCAGGCAAACTATTTGAGTGGCTTAAATGTTCTTTTGCTAGACCCAGCACTTATTTGTAATTTTGCTTGAAAATTGTATTTCCTTGGATATGATACTTTTGCTTATAATCGATTGACATTATTCCTTTTCTCTATGTATTCTTAATAAACTCATTGCGTTCTATTCGTCAACAATAATCTTATTGCTTTGTACTTGAACTAGAGAACATTTCTCTTTTATTGGTACTAGTAAACTCTTAACTTTGAGACCTTAATTTTTGTTAAATCATCACTTGATCCTGAGCTTTGTTTTGTGTTATTCTCAATAATAACTCAACCATGAAAATTCTCTTTGATAATATGGAAACTCGTTTGCAAAGACTTTCCTTTGATATATGAATCAACATCAGTTCTTTATAAAAATTGAAATTTATTCCACCTTTGTGCTTTATTTCTCTTGTTCTCACCTATTATTGACTGTCCTTGATTGTCTATTGGAAATCTTGGAATTTCATTTAGGCTTCTCTATTATTGTCTTTACTTGATTATATGCCTTTGTCTAATGCTTTTGTTGCCATTTGATTAAGCTTATGAAATTGATTGACCATTACCTATGGGTAATAGTTCTCCTCACAGCTTCGAAAAACTCATTGCTTGATAAAGAATTTCGTGTTTTCATTTATATTCCCTTCAATTTGATTTGAATACAAGGGACATTAACTCTTCTGTAGTTCTTGACTATTTGTTATTTTCCCCATTAACCTTCCTCATGCCAATGCCCCTATATTTTAATTGCTTAATATCAGTAACTTGGAAGACAATTGAAATTTAGGCAGAATTTCTTCTCTCGTCTACTTGTGCTCATATTTGATTGCCTACTTGTTATCTCAAAAATCCCCTTTGGTCACCTATTACTTTTATTGCCTTTGCTTTTCACTACGTAATTTCATTCCATGACTTTGTACCATGTTGATCGAACCCTTGAGATTGCTTGGATTGTGATCTATCGCCAACGATTCTTTGTACAATTAGGAAATTTTACTTGCTTGACAATGGACTTATGTAAAATTGACTTCATGTTTCAATCTGCTTTCCCTTCAATCTTGTTTAATTTCTTGGGACATCTGTCATTTTTCGGTTCTTTATTATTCGTTATTATGCTAAATCTTTTCTGCCAACATCGCCTTTGTCAAAACCGATTGGTCTTTCTCTTTTTGCCTTGCTCAGTCCTTGCACTTTGATTTGAAGCTCAAAATGAAATTTTGACGTTAGACTTAACGAAACAAGTATAAAATACTAGCTTGGGAATTGAAACAGATTCGAAATAGTTTTGAAAAGAATACAACTCAAGGAATAAGATTTTATTAATTGTTGGTAAATAATCAACTGACAATCTAAACTCGTTCTGAATAAAATTTGCATAAATTTCGGGTAATTAGATAATTGCTCAAACCAACGGTATATTTGAGGTTAAGAAGGATAGATAAATTTGATTTCTGAACTTCAATATTGAAAATGGATAGAAAACTCATTCATGAAAAATGACCTAATAACTCGATTATCACGCATGATCTTAATAGTAAAAGAAATGAGAGTGCGCAGCGCAAGCCACTTACTAAAGTGAAGATGATCCGATTACGTACTATGTTTTTTTATGAAAATAGAAGTTATTGCCACAATGTCTAATGAATTTTGAGGATGAAATTCATTTAAGAGGATAGATTGTAACACCCTGTAAAATTTTAAGGCAAGTTGCCATTCAATTGAATGATGAAAATTGAAATATGACAATGTGATTATACTTGATCTGGTTACAAGACTGTCAAAAATTATAATATAACAATGTGATGGCATTGGATGGCAAGATTATTACCCAAATGAATATGATCACATGATAGATACTTGGACAATGAATTGGAATTAGAATGTGGTTATTGAGAATGTATTGATAATGATTGGATAACCAGATGAATTTGCCATTGATAATGTAAACGTTATCTTGACAATGATCGAATAACCGTTTGAAATGTCATAAGAATTCTTGGATTGTATTAGAAAATTAAAAAATTGTTACTCAATTAACAATAGAGAAAGAATTCGGTCCTCATTTGACATAAACTAAAGAGCGATGACTTAATTGAAAGATAATGCACAGCGGAAGGACTTTTCAGACAAATTCCCGCCAAGTGTACGGTATATGTTGCGCCACATGTCGAGATGTGATTGGCGGAACTCAAATTTTATTAAAAACAACCAAATCTCAACTATTATATAAAGGGCTTTTGGGTCCTCAAACTCCCAAATCATTCCCTTTGCTCTCCCAAACCCCAAAATTCGTCCAATAGGGTCAAGGGATGGAGAAAACCAGTAAAAACCCACCAAAACCCCTATTTGTCCTTTGAAAAGGGTCCCTTACTATATATAGAAAGATTATAGCTAAAAAATAGCTTTAATTGAGGAATTTCAAGGTTTTTAATGACGCTTTTCTACTTGGAATTATTGGAAGAACCTTTGAGGTGAGTAACTATCATTTTGATTTCCTTTTAACATTGATAATGTTTGGAAATGCTAAGCATGTATTTGATTAAAGCAATGAATATGGATTCTGATGCATTAGAAAGAAAGATTGATATATTGCATTTTGAATCACTAGTTGCTCTACCCATTCTGTATCTGTTCTGTTCTGCTCTATTGCCATACTAGGAGTCATTTAATGATACCGAGATGGGCGATGATTAGTGTAGTATCTGCTCTATATCTGTATTGATCTGTTTAGAATTCCGATAGGGGTCAACCGGGATTCAAATGTGGATTCACCTAATTGTACATGGCCATGATTGAATTGATATGATTCTTGCGCGCACCACGGGTAGTAGTTTAACTTGTGATAGGGCCCATCTGTGTATTGAAAAGTTTTGTGCATTGAATGACTTTGTGGAAAATAAATCTTTCAAATAAAAGGTAAATCAAAGGGTTTTGTTACTCACTGAATACTTTGTACTCATTCCCTTCCTTACTTTGTACTCATTCCCTTCCTTACTACATTTTTTATAGATGATTGAAGCTATAACATTTGGAAAGCATGGCAAGCCAGGAGTTGGATCGTGCTCGCGAATGGGAGTAGAATTGTATGTAGTGTAAATCTGCTTTTGAAGCTGCTATGAATTTAATACTTTCATGTCGACTTCTATAGTATATATGCTTTTACATCATATAACCTATAGAAGAAAATGAAGATATAATCTTTATATTGATTTGAATTCTACTTTTCACTGTAAAAAGTTTCTAGTAACTTGACGTATTTAGTACTCAATAAAATATATTTATTAATACAACTTCTTGTGTGTTTTTATATTTTTTTGAAAAAACCTAGCTTTAATGTTTTCTTAAAAGTTTAACAATTTGTTAGCTTATATAATTAGCTTTATATGTTAAAATCTGCAAGATAGGGTCAACTAGTTTGTTTTATACGTCCTGTTACCGCTGTTTGAATTGAAGCTTCCGCTACAACATTTGTTAATCAATATAAGACACTCGAAAATATTGTAAAATTAGCGGGGCTGCAGAGGCATCCTCATCTACTCACCCTCAGCGATAGGATGCAGCAGAAACTGCATAATCACTCGCACCTGCAAAACACCCCCCATTTGGTGTCAGAGCATGATTACGTTTCTGGAAACCAAAGTGTAACATATTAGGATGACACTCACTTGAGTACATCTGTAAATATGTTAAACAATGGAAGTTCAGAAAACAATCAACGTTTTGTGTACCTATTGGACGAGTCTGATGACTCATGGCATGAAACTAGCGAAACATGTTGGACTGGAGATCCCCATATTCACACCTTTTCACTTGATTCACACGATCCATGGCAACTGGAAACACAGTCATGGCCTGGTGAATTTCCTACAACTGAGCAACAGTTTCACAACACCGGAAGGTGGTCTTCACCTCCCAGATCCATTTTAGACCATGGTAGTTCTAGTCAGAACAATCCAACCAACCAAAAAGATTTTTGTCACGAGTTTGACCAAGCTTTTGATATTCTGTATCCTTTTGGAAAATATTAAAACCTTGTTTAAAATTTTTATGGATTTTAACACTACATAAAATTTAAACAAAAATCTTTTAAATATGACTAAAAGTCTTGATTATTTAAAAAATCTTACCTTTTAACCGAGAAAGAGATTTCAGATTTATTGAAAAAACAAGAAAATCTGTTAAAAATCTTTTTTGTTTTTACACCAGAAAAACTTCTTATTAAAGAAGATATTCACCGTATTAGTTTAGAATTAATTGAACTAAAAGAATTAGTTTCAATAAATTCAAAATCAGTACATGGTCTTAAACCTATGTTGAATCTTTGTAATGAATAATTACGTCAATCAACATTTTATTGAGGCTAAAAAATATGTTGATGCTTCTTATGAAGATGAAAAAAAGGCAGGATTTTTCTTAAACAAATTTAGTGCCACTAGAGACCAAGCTCAAATAGCACAACACAATCTCATCCTGGCTCTTCTAGCTAAATTACATGTTAGAATGGATGATATTGAACGGAATCTTTCCACTATTTTGAAAGACAAGCAAAAAGCTAGTCCTTCAGTTGAAGAACTCGAGAATGCTTTTAGCAAACTCAAGGTCACAACTTCTAGAGAGGTTATTCCTAATCGGAAGAAAAGTACCACTTTCTTCACCTTTACACCAAAAACAGAAGTTTCCAAATGAATATCAGATCATTCACTAGAACTTCTCGGACAATAAGTTCCACTCCTGGTTTTAATACCACTTCTTCTAGCTCAATCACCACACTTCGCGGAAACACTCGCACCTGCACAACACCCCCTTTTTCGAATTTATAAATTCAATTACCAAATGAATTTATGCACATAACCACGGAACTGCTCGAGGCATTGGGTACTTTTCATGGAGATTTTCCCCATTTTTGAAGTGATGAAATTGCTTGTTTTATCTTTTTGACTAGCTTTTCATCCTCACGGTTGAATTTGATCAATCCGGTGGCACTAGTCTTATTATAAAGAGGGCCAGTATATTCATTGTTTATCCAATTATTATTAAGTCTTTCTTTCTTGGCGAGAATCAGTATTTTCTTCATTATTATTTCCTAGTCTCCGTGCATCTGTACATATGTATATACATATATACTAATCTTTTTTAGTACTTGTTAAGCTTAGGGGCGAGGTTTTTCAAATTGGTCGATGGACGTCAAGTGTAAGCAATATGAGGGCGTATTCAACCACTTTAATGGAAAAGAAGATGGAAGAATATTAGCAAGTGAGCTTCAAAGATGTATTGGCTCGATGGGTAGGGTGGTTATGTCCTTGGAAGAGGCCGAGAAAGCCATCGTGTTAATGGATTTGGACGGAGATGGACTATTGTGCCTTGGTGATTTTGTGAGGCTAGTCGAGGCGGCTGGGGAGGAAGAAAAGGTAAATGATTTGAAAGAGACCTTTAAGATGTGTGAAATGGAAGGAAGTTGGTGCATAACACCCAAGAGTTTAAAGAGAATGCGTAGTAGATTAGGACAATCCAACAACCATTGAGGAATGCAAATTGATGATGGCCTGCTATAATATCAATGGAGATGGACATATCGGTTTTGATGAGTTTAAAGTTATGATGTCATCATGTTAGCTAGTCTCGATCTCCCGTCAGATCTGGCAGGAGATCATTTTCATCATGATATATATATATAAATAAATAATTTTGCTTCATTTGTTCATCGTATATAAATTAGGAAAAAACACATTGATTAGTTTGCTAGACATTCTTTTCAATTTAATTCAGTTTTGATTAAGATTATTAAGGTTCCTACATATGTAGTTTACTTATGGAAACAAGTATTCATATGTAGTTGCCAAGTACAAATGTAATTCTTAACCCATATTCACATTAATTAGCAGCTGCCTTCACAAAAGGTTTGCAAGAGCTTTTACATATGTTGATTTGCTCCCTTCGTGGTAATTCTTCGACTAGTCGCAACTTCTTCATGATTTCCCCAACATTTGGTCTTGAACAAGGATCTTCATCTACGCAAGACCTCGCAACATTTGCCAATGTGATAGCTGCATCCAACGAATAATTCTCTCTGAGCGCACTATCAATCCATTCCCTCAAATCTTCTGAGTCACCAGATTGTAAGACGAGCTTCATTTTATCAGACAACTTGACATAACCTTGTCCTTTCTCATCACCCCTTGTTATCAGTGTTTGCCCTGACCATACCTCTCCGAGAACAATCCCATAAGCGAAAATGTCAATAGCTAGAGAAACAATACCATCTTAGAGATACTTGGGTGCCAAGTATGCTTTATTCCACTCTGCAGGCTGGCCAGTATATGATTCCGATTTGGGATCTTGTGCATTATCGTATGTGATGCATCTGGCCATGCCAAAATTACCAACCTTCGCATTGAATTCTTCATCTACAAATATGTTCCTAGTTTAATGTTTTTGTGGACATAAGTAGGATTCATGATATGATGCATATATTACAAGGCTATGGCGGCATCTAGACAAACTTTTAGCCTCTGATTCCACATCAAGAAATAGTACCAAGAAGCAATAAAATGGCTCTTCATTGCCAATCCCCCATGAAGCCAATCCTTCAACGAACCGTGCTTGGCATACTTAAGAAAGATGAATGAATCAGAGGCCCCCTCGACCATGCACCTGCCTAAGATCCTGACTATGTTGGGATTGTGATAGATAGCTTCATACATGAGCCCAATGTCAATCCTTGAGAAAGTTTCTGATGGGACTCGCTTCACAACGGTGCTTTTCCTCTTGAGATGAGCATGAAAAACGCAACCCTCAATTAGATTATTCAAACTGAAATCCTCTGTTGATTTTTGGATCTTTTCAAGGGGATAAGTCCCTACCAACATCTTGTGTGCACGAGGAGTTGAATCAATAATATGATTGTCGATGGTAGTATACTAAGATCCTTTGAATGAAACCTTCTTTTCACTTGTTGTTTGAACACTCAAAGTTAGCTGCTGGATCTCCAAATCTCTATTATTCACTTTCTTGATTGAGTCGTGCCACTTCTTCTTTTTCCTGTAAATGAATATAGTTACGGCAGCTACAATGATTGCAACAAGGACAAATGTGCTCATAGCAATATAGATTCCAATCTTGTGTGCTCTTCCGATCTTTTCCTATGTGAATTTCTGCTTGCTGCTACTGGATATCTTAAACTGAAATTGGGCTTCCCTAATTTTGCTTGTCAAGTATACCAACTATAATTAGCTTGAATCTTTGATTCCAACTTAAATATTAAGGCTAAGAGTCGAAAATTAGGGATATGTTGAGCTACATGTCAAAATTAATGCTTCAAATATTATTAGAAATAAGGTTGTGCAATTTGACAAGAATAGGGCCATTTGAACTTGAGAGTGTGTTAGTTAACCATTACTAAAATTCACTTTATTACTTATTCCATTGAGATGTTGTAGAGGTAATTAGGTTTTTATTACCTTGTCGTGTAGGAGGATAAGTGATCAAAAGCTTTCTTGGTCCCCCGTGTTTACTCTCACATTTCAACGTAATCAAGAGACGAATCTTTCCTTCACCATTCGGATTCTTATCCCAAATGGAAACAAGAAACTCTTCCTCAATATGGTCATTTTCATCACACTGATTGGTGGTAGCAGAGAAGTTGCATTTACAAGTAGCTGGACAAACTGCACCAACAAAACTTGTTTGGTATTGACCATAATTTGAGACAAAAGAGGGGTAAAAATGAAAAAAATGCAGGACCACTTGGTTTTCACAAGGAATTTAGTTGGGTGATCAGTGAATAACTTTACAATTAATAAAATAAGGTGAAGATGAGCTATATATATAAACATTTAAGTGTAATTTGTAGTGACAGTTAGCAATCTTTGTACTCATTTGCACTTTTCCTCAACCTTTAAGTATGATCAAATAGGTTTTTAACCTTTTGCAAAATAAGCTCTTTTATCCGATGTATATATTTTATTAATAAAATGTTAAGGTCCGTCTGACAATGTATTTAGATGGAATCCTGTTATAATTGAAGTTAAATTTGAATGAATACAGAAAATTGACATATTTACACAAAATGACACATGAGCATAATGATAAAATTTTTAATTAAGTTCCACATGAATGATTTATCGTTACACACACATGTTATTTTTTTGTACTCTTAAATGAGCTGAATTTTAAACTTAATTTCAATTATAACATGGTTACCAAAGAGACCCTAGCATTTTATTAATTAAATATATGATGAAATTGCAAATTTCTTAACAGTCAGGAAACTATCCGCCGATATCAAAGTTTGGATATGAATGTGCAAATGAATACAAACGCTAGGGCTTTTGCTGCAAATTATAATGAGAGGGGACTTTTTTTTTTAAAATTGCAGATAGGTTCTTCGATTTTGCAGCGAAGTCATATATATTAGTACATATTTTTTTTGACTTTGATCCTCATTTATTGGTGACCTATTGAGTCTTGTGCTTGATTCCTATATATATAGTAATAATATATATCTATCTATCCGAGTTGAATTTTCCAGTGGCGGGAATGATGATTATATTAACTGAACTCCAAGAAAAAATTCCAGTTGAACTTGGTTTCAAAACCCTTCTTTTTGATGTATAGGTACCAGCTGAAGATCCTCGACTACAATATAATTTCTAAATTGATTTCTTTCCACCGACCACGCTTTATTTTATTATTCTCTCTCTATTGTAAATTATTTATTAATATTGTGAATAACTAATATACCCTTAAAACTTTAGACTTATACTTATAAATAGAGGTCGGTGGTTCTCATGAAGATATATACAATTTGTTGTGAATAATTATTGTCTTTAGTGAATGACTATTGCACTTTGAAACTTTAGACTTATACCTATAAATAGGTTGCTCTGGTTCTCATATCTATATACAATTCATGAGTTTTCTTTCCAACTTTTCTCTCTATTTTTCTATTCTTTTCTTTTGGAACACATTATCAGCACGATGCTCTATTTTATCTCTTCCAAATTATTTTTCAAAGCTTTCACGTGTATTATTTAGTATTCATGCCTTTTATTCAATCTCAATGTTTTATTGGAGACCTAAATCATCTTTTAATATGGCGCTTAATTCTGAAGCCATATTTTATTTTTTTTGTGAATCCATTCATCCATTATTATATATGGAATCGCGAGATTTGATTCATGAGATCGGAAGAGCGTCGTGTAGAGGTTTGTTTAACGCAACCGACATGATATATATTGAGCCGTGATACATGTACTGAGAGATTTTGCCTGAGATAAATCACAAGATGATATATCACGATAAAATGGCCACCCCAGCCTACGCACCCCATCCCATCCCCAAAACCTCCAAAAATTGAATTGCGTTCACGTTATTGACAGATTTCCCTCCCTCCTGGATCCTCAAAGTCCAATCCCCAACCCCTCTCCCAACCTATCTCTGGTAGTCTTGTCGGGCGAGAAGTCACGGCGACGTTGCTGGCTAGAGAAGGAATGTCGACTGAAGAGGAAGAACTGTGTCTGGTGAGGAAGAACAGTGTTGGGCAAGAAAGACCTGTGTCCAGCGAGGAAGAACTTTTGTCTGGTGAGGAAGAAAATAATCCAGTGAGAAGGCGTATGGAATCAAGTAAGTGGTATTGTATTTTCCATTCCTTAACTTGCTTGAATGTATTTTAGTTCTAGAATTAGAAAACCTTTGAAATCCCTTCTGCTATGGACTAGCAGTAATTCCTCCTCTGAATTTTAGCACCTTAAAAAAAGTAGATCCCACTAACGAATATGCACTCAAATGAGAAATTGTTTGATTTGTAACTATAGAGACAAAAGAGTCTTGGATTAAACTTAGGTAGTCAAAACAAAATCAACTGCAAACACAACCTTTGTTATATTTGATCCAGCCAACGTTTCTACATCTATAATTTTCACCTGCCAAGAAAGGATTTGAAGAAAGATTACACAAAGAGCAGGAAAATGAGTAATGAATTTAAATGGCAATAAAAGAGAGAAAGAGAGAGCTATAAGAAGTACTTTAGTTGTGGAGAAGCTAATTTCTTCAAAAATATCCCTCTGAAGTTGTAACCTAGAGTCTTTAATAAATGAAGTAGGCTTTAAGCATAAAGCTCGTCACTATGTTATAACCTAATAAATATGAAATTGAAATTTACAAAACTTGGCAATATAAGATGAATTATTTATGTTGTATCATCTCACCATCAGTAACTTGTGAATACCTACCAATCTTGTTTTATGAAATAAATCCATGACTCAATAGCTTCACTTTCTAATATGGAAGAACATAAATCACATGGTACTTTGTCTTGAAAATCTTTGAAGAACTCTAAAATAATTAAAAGAAGCCTATATTGTTTATGTATTCATTGTTTTGTGCCAAAAAATAGAGGATTAACAATTGTCATCTCAATCCACCTACTAGACTAGAGATAATAAGTAAGATAAAGACATTGTTATGAAGTTCTATTAACAGTTAAGACTTCCTGGGGTAATTTGTAGAGGATTTTCATATATTAAGATTTTAGAAATTGAGAATGTGATATATTGAGATTTTCATATGAAAGTTGCAATGAAAGTTCCCAATCTTCTATATAAAAGGTCCTTTTTTGATATAAAATTCATTCTTAATATTCAAGGAATTGTAGATTGTTGTGGATTGAGTGAGTTGTGTGTAATGATGATCTTGGTAATATTAAGCTTTAAAATCATTCTCTGCCATTTGTTTTTTATTTTAACACTGGATTATGTCGTTAAACATCGATTTATTGCTATCAATTAATTAATTCAATTCAATTGTAGGTTCAATGATAGTAACTTTTTATTACACTTCTTATGGCTAATTCCGAGTTACAAGGGAGGCTTTGTCGAATTTTTGTTTTTTTTTGTTTTTGTTTTTCTAAAAGAGAAGTTGATTTTGAAATTTAAGGAGAACTTGCATATGGATAGAGTTAAAATTCAATGTGACGGGGAGTTGGTGTACATGAATAAATTAATTGCAAATGCTTTGCTGTTTAATATTAATCATACTTCTAGTTAACTTCGTTGAAGTCACTTTTTGGAGATTACTTGAACCTTAGAATACAAATTATAAGGTTGGCATTGCAGAATTTATTCTATACTTCAAAATGTTGATTATCTACTCCACATCCTGTCTAATTGAGATCGGAATAATAGGATCTTGTTTAGCTATTTTGCCGGGAGAAATTTAGAGTTACATAGTAAACAAACTCCTCCAATATGATAACATAAACTTTTCTAATCTTCATCTTTGTTTCATGAATCCAATGGAAAATTCCATTTGTTTCTTGTTTCATTTGCAACAAGTTGGACAAATGAGTGGAGAGCCCAGTGAGAGGAAGCTTGTTGGGAGTCTTGTTCATGTCTTTGATGTAGGATTTGACCGCTATGTGAAGATTTTGAAAGGCACGAGGAGAACTTTGAGACAAAGTTTGCCTATATGTGCTTGGTTAACTAATGGAACTAAGATTATTGATGGTGTTAGTGATGGCATGGTCTATGTATGAGGAAAAAAATGTCTCACTGCATATTTGTATATAAGCTTTTAGGATTTATTAAGAATGAATGTGAGATGAAAATGGTAGCTAGGTGTTTGACCAATTTGAGGATTTAATGAGTTGTGGAATATTGCTATAATATTACCAAGCTTCATAATTGTTAGTGCAAATCTATATATATATATATATTAATCTACTTAAGTGGTGAGTTTTTTTCCTGTCTATAGCTGGTTCTATAAGCGCCCTTATGATGTCAGTGTTGACATAATCATTTAGTTTATTTTTAGGCCATCTCAGGGTTATTTTTGTAATCGTCCTTCAATTTCTTTACCAAATCTATTTTGCTCTCCCTATAAACTATTCTTCCTCAATTTCGTTTCTCTCCTCCATAATATTCTTTTCTCCCCAATTTCATTTCCTTCCTCTATAATCTTCTTTTCTTACCATAATTTTGACGATGTGTATGCAGAATTTTTATACGTAATTGATTTGTTTTGAATTCTTGCCATTGGTGAGTTTAATTTCTGTCTTGATTCAAAGTTTTATATTTAGAATATTTCATTATTCTCGATAACCCTGATTATTCGAGTATAAGTACCAGTGTTTTCTACTTCAAGGTCTGTGTGAACAGGTTCAAAACAGATTTCGTTCAACCGTTCTTAGTCTGCATTCTCTTATACAAATTCGAGCTACATAAAAAAGTTCTCTTATTTCTTTCATTTTGCTCTATGGCTCCAGTGCAAGTTTTTCCAAAAGATGTCGGTCTTAATTGGAGAAGAAGAAGATTTGCTTGTAGTATGTGTGGTGGGAAATAGTAGATAGTTCCCAACAATAAAAATCCACAAGGATCCTTAAATGGCAAAGATGGTAATGATGGATCAAGAGGCCACCTTCCTTTTTCTGGGAGAGGGAGATTATACTCATTGTGATATTAGTCATGGGCCCGTGGCATATTTTAAAGGCATTGTATTGTGTTGGATATAATATTTCAAGTTTTTATATTAGGATTCTTAGTATGATTTCATCAATTCTTTAGTTTTGAATGAACCTAAGGATTAATTGAAGCCAATGGTGAAAGATGTTAACTATGGTTGAGTTTGTCTTGATTTGTTTTCCACTTATCCGCATATTGTATTAACTATATAATATTTTGTGTTGGTTTCATTTACACTTATTTGTATGTATTATCTACGCTTGATTATTATAAAATTATATAGCATATAAATTTTGTTGAGTGTTATTTCCACTATCTTGATGGATGTTTAATTTCTATTACTATCTATAAGTGTTTAATGAGCTTTGCTATTAAAAAAAGGAGGTACTAAAACATATTCATTATTATTTGGAGGTCCTTTTTTAATTATGAGTCTTAACGTGAATTTGAGATTTTATGTTGCTATTTTACTTTGGTTCTTTTATAGTTTGTGGGTTTTTCTTTGCCTTTCATGTCTGGAGAGATCTATGAGATTTGGTAGTGTTTAGAGTTCCATATAGATGAAGAGGTTTATTTTTAATTCTAATTTCATAGTCTTTCAGAATAAATAAATAAATTAAGAGTCCTTCTCTGGCGGTAAAGACGGGCTGACATTAGCAGTAGTATGATTCCTGATTTTGGCATTGTGGATGGTTTTTTTTTTCAACATCCCTTTTATTTGAATTTGTTTTTTTGACAAAAATGCTATATTTGAAATTTGTTGTTTTGTTTTTTTAATACCCATTTTCCTTAAATTTCTTAGCTGATTTGGTATTTTTATTCATTCAATTTTCTATCAAGAAGATAGGAAAATTAATGGCAGATTCCAAGAAGGTTGATAGCAATTGTGCTAAGAAAGTTGCAAAACCAATTTATTGTGGTGTATGTGTGTATATATATATTTTTTTGTTGTGGTAGTAAAATCTCCATTTTGAACATAAATTTTTTTGGTGATCTGACTTTGTGATTTATCAAATGTCATTTGATCTCTAGAGGTAATTTTTTAGATTCACTATTCTATTTTCAGTAACTTCTTTTGGCACTTTGCCTACTCTCTCCATATTGTGGCTGAATTTTTGCCTTGCATTTTGGCTTCAAGTCCAATTCTGTTTTCAGTTTGATCTATTTACTTATTTTGACACTTTTTAAGCTCCATGCATGCATCTAATGGAGATCTCAGATATATGTTTTTGATCTAAAAATTTTTGGTTTGAATAGACATATAGTTTGGCAATAATTTTGTTGACTATTTTGACTCCTTTCTGCTATTTTTTTCTAGATAATATGAAAGACGTCCATATTTTATCTTTTTTGACTGTTTAGATTTCAATTATAGTGCTTAGTTTGTTCTTGTGTGTAATGTACCTTTGCATGAGTTGGCAAGTCTTTTTTTTTTTTTTAAATTTAAGATCATTGAGCATTTGATATGAAAGTGTGTAGTTAAGTCTGCGGCGGGATAAACTGATATCATCAATATATTTTGATACTTTGTCAACTCCCTCATTCTTAGTTGGTAGCTTAGCTATATTTTATATAAATTCTAGAGAGATTATTTGAGCTTGATTTCTTATCTTGTATGAGAGCATTGTAAGTTAGGAAGATATAGATGCAATTTGTGCACATGTGGCATGCTTTAAGGCCTATGCAAAAGTTTCTTAGCTATTACCAGTAAATCAGTTTTGGCAAAAATTATTCTACCATAAGTGATGAAGTTTTTCCTTCTCTATGATTATTAGCCAAGATATTCAGGTTAATGTAATGTGCTATTGGAATTTCGCATTTTATTCATTTTTTAGTAGTCATTTCTAAATTAGGAAACTATTGTAAGAAACATTTCTCATGTTCGTTTTATCAAGTTTCAAAATTGATGCAAAAAAGACAATACCAATTACAAGTACTAAAGTATATGACTAACTATGATAGATCTGCAGGTAGTTAAGCAATTTCCCATTTTTGTTGTGCTAATAATGAAATTCTACGTGTTGATAATATTCCTTTCTTGGACCAACGTAAGTAAATAGTAAGTATCTTAGCATTTGTTTTTGATAAGTACGTTTTATCTCGATATATTCATCTTTACTTAATTAATTTTATATGTAATTGAGCAGATTTCTACCTAATTTATGTGAATAAGATTTATAGAGGTGAAAAGCTCGATTGGGGAAGATATTAATTGTAAAGAATGATTTCTGAACCAAATTGAAGCTTTACATTCAATGAGTGAAGGTTAGAGAGTTGCAGGGTTGGAAAATCAATGTCAACAAGTTTGAGGGCTAGATTGCACTATAAAGAAAATTGAAAAAGACTATTTGGGTCGTATTTGAAAGTGCGAGGACCTTCCTGAAGATTTCTAGAGGTTTTGGACTTGATTGAATGAAAATAAATACTGAAAAGGACCATTGCTGCAAGAAAAGGATAAATCAGGGACCAAAATGGATGTTTTGTAAATAGCCAGCGGGTTGGCCGCTACAAGCATTCAGCGGTGACCCACGGCCCGTGGCGAAAGTAGTGACTTTATGCATTTTCGGCCCGTTTTCAAGATTTTGGACATTCTAAGGTGTCCACACTTATAAATGAACAGAAAAAAAAGGACAGAAGAAGGGAGACAATACGCAAGGAAGAGTTGGAGATACAAGTTGGAAGCGATTGAAGATCCATGCCTTTATCTTTCTATTTCCATTCTTTATGAATTCTATTTTTCTTTTGGTATTGTCTAGCAATAACATGCTAGGCTAGACAATTGAACTAGGGTTTATGATAAAACCGCGTTTTCATGATTAATTTATAGTATTTAGTTCTCGCTATTGTTCTTGTTTATTGGGTTGATTGTTCACTATATGTTTATTCTAATTTGATACTTGATCATCATTAAGTTGAGCTTTGTGATTCATGTTATTTTCGAGAGATTCTTCATGAGTTTAGCACATCGTAGTGAGCAACATAGGGTCCTATAATAGGTAGAAATACTATTAGATCGGAATGAAATCGTTAAAGAATAATCAAAGTGAATGAATGCATGCCTTATGTTCAAAGGTTAATTAGAGATAATCGGTCTAGCATATAGCTATAGATTTGGATAGAGGCGTTCGAATAAATTAGGATTATTAATTTTCAACCCTGGACTAGAATGTGTGAGGGCGATTACTAGGATTGATTGTGGAAACGGTGGTGGATTCAGGGATCCTAGTGCTTTGATCATCTGAATTCGTTTAACTCCTATTAATTCTTGCTTTTAATTATCTTGCATAATTTTATTTATTTCTTTAAATTTCAACTCAAAACTTAAGTATGTTTGCTTATTTGTGTTATTTGTCAAAAGTGCTTAGTTAAAGTGAAGTTTAATTTCCTATCCTTGAGGGTACGACACTTTGTTCATCACTTATATTACTTGTTTTGACCACATATACTTGTAGGATAATTTGGACAACAGTTTTCTAAGGAGTTGTCTTTGATTTTTCAAATTTCTTGTGATTTCTAACTTTATTGACGATTTCATTAGGTGGTTGGTGTGAAGAAGAAAGTCATTGGAAATGTATATGCCACGATGATCAGAGATAAAATTTTTATCATCAAGAAAAAAGAAAAAGGCTTATGCGAAATTAGAACACATTGTATTAGATCAGCTAGATCACCCGTGCATAGTGAGACTACTTTCAAATTTCAAAATAGTTTATCGCTCTAAAAGTCTTGATGGCATTGCTCTATATTCTTTTCCTATTTTTCCTTAACTTATATGGACATGGGCCTAATGTGTCGAATTTGAGTCCTCACATGTGCAAAACTTTTTGATCAAATAATCAAGGCAAGTAGAATTTAATAGTTTCATAATATGTGTATTAGCCTTTAGCATTGCATATCTGAAAATTATTAAATGAACTTTATTACGTCGAAAAATGGATTTTAACAGTTCATCAATACTTCAGTTAATTTTATAGAGAAATAAAATAAAGTGAAGGAACATATAGAAAGAGAAATGAACTTCAAAGTTTTAAAGTGGTTTTCCAAATTTTGGACTAGGATCATAAATTTTATTTTTTAGACACAATAATTTTTATTTTGTAATCTTTTATTGTCTATAGTATATAGTCTTATTATTGTGAATTTTTTTAATTGTTTTTACTTAGATTTCTGTACAATTGGTAATCCCATGCAACGCACAGGTACAGGACTAGTATCCAGTTACTCTCTTTTAGTTGAACGGTCCTTCCACTTAAATGTTAACGCTCTTGATGATCCAATTTTTCTACCAGTTGGTAATGTTTTAATCTTTCATTACAGAAAAATAAAAAATAGTATGCTTCTTGGGGGGAGGGGGAGGGACGAAAAGAAAAGAAAAAAGAAAAACAGTAATAGACAATAATAATAAAAGGACAGTAGCCAAATGAAAAGAATTTCTTTAATAAATGCCTCAAGGATTTCTTATGCATGTGTCTTGGAGAAGTCACAACCATTCAACAAAGACCTTAGAAAATGATTCTAGGAATGTTTCATTTCTAAAACAAATGGTTGAACCAATGTATGAACTGGAGTAATAACAACTAGCAATTTACTATTTGTCATTTTCTTTGTCCGTGTTTTGAGGTAAACATCTAGACATCATCTTCCAGTGTTGTTCATCCCCTTGTTCTTGCTCTACATTGGACTGTTCTTCATCCCCTTGAATTAGACTTAGTCTTCAGAATAGCCGAAAAACATCCTTCTCTCTGGCTGTCCTTATCAATTACCAACCACAAACTGTGTGTCGAATCTTATAGGACTTAACCAATGCTCCAGCCTTATAAGAACTGTACCTAATCCTTCCAAAAATTCTCAAACGTTGAAGCGCAGGAAAATAATCAAAGGTTCATGTACAAGAACTTAAAAAATGAGAAATAGAATGCATAATAGTATAGTGCTACCACAGTTGATCTTGGAAAAGTGATCCAATAGTTCATTAGTAATTAATTAGAAGGGAAAATTCTTAATGTACTAGAATATGTTCCTGTAGAATGGCTGAAATCTACTAGTGCCTTTTGCTCTAAGTTCCATGAAATCACATAGAGCAAAGTACCATAACTAGCCAAAATCATATAGCAATTATTCCTGCTCCCCCTACTTTATCACAACCAAGTACATATGAATATAGTCACTAGAAGTCAATAGGAGCATAATATATGTGTATTTGTGTGCACGCACACTAAACATTAATCAAATCTAAATTATTTTTTCAATTAAGTTTTTTGATGAGTGATACAACTCAAAGTTTCATCAACCTGAAGAGAATTGTCTATTAGGGAAAAGAAAACTTTGAAAACTTCTAATTAGTTATTTAGAATGCATATTCAACAATGTACAAAAGCAGAAAAACTGGTGCTAGATGCCGCTTTACTAATTGATTATTAGAGTTTACAAATACTCGGGTCAAGAGATAGAGGCTCCATATTCTTTAAATCCACAATAAATGGAAACATTGAAAACCATGTAGAATAGAATCTGTAAATAAACAATACAAATATAATTTGGCTGAGATTTAACTGATTCATTATGATAGAGCAAGAAGAAACTAGCAATAAATTTAATAAATTACTCATTAGAATATAGATAATAGAATCACAATAATGGCCAATAAGTAGTCAATCGGACATAATCCAACAAGTAGAAGATCCTGCAAATGAAGGTCTTGGAATAAGGGTAAGTGGAAATGCCCAATACAAACCAATTTACAGTTAGGAAACTATCCAATAACATTAGCGTACTATCCAACTAGTATTAGGAAACTCTCCACCACCCAACTTGTAAAGAAAGATTACAGACAGATAGCAAGAAAATGTAAGGCATAATCCCTAAAGTAACAAACAAGAACAGAAGGCCTAGCAATAGAATTAGATAACACACACTGTCAAAGATTTCAAAATGACTGTCAAGCTGCTGGAACAACAGCCAGTAGGTGGACAGAAACGTGAATGAGCAACGGCTACTACTGGGGTTTTTCAATGAGACGGCACAGAGAGCGGAAATCCTTTTTTTTAGGATGGGAATGAATGAATAGGTCTCCTATGTAAATTTTGTTTTCATTTAGGGGTGCTTTCGACATTTAGCTGCTTACAAGGGATTTGTTACACCTATCATTTTTCATATATATCAGTGTTAATTATTGAAAAGCTTTGTTTTATGATTTTAATTGTTGCTTGACGGAACTTCTTCTTGACATTTTATGAGTTTCAAAGAGTTAACTAATACTTGTGAAAATAAAAGGAAAAAAAAAAGAAAAATTCTCAAACTTTTGCATTGCTTTAGAGTCTTCCGATCTGACAGACTTACGTCTGATTGATTAAAAAAAGGGTATTGTGAGTTGTTGTTTCACATGTAATGAAGGTTGGAGTATTTTGTCATTGTACTTGTGCTTTTGTTTTTTTAGGTGTTGTTGATGAACAATGGTTTAAGTGTAGAAGATTTGATAGGTATTTATTTGTGATATTTAATTCTCCTAAATGTATCGTTATTTACTTAATATGGTGTTTAAAAAGTTCGCATTTATGGTTAATTCGGTAAATTGTAGAGGAAGTCAAGTTGAGACAAATTCGGATCATTTTAGCACGAATTACAAAGTTTGAGGGTCAAACAGACAAAGTTGGAAGATGGAGGACAGAAGTGACGTGCACAGGAAGTATGCGGCCGCATAGATGCAAAAGGAAATCTCTGCAGAAGCATGCGGCCGCATGGTTATATTTTTGTGAAAATTTTACTTTTCCTATTTTAGATAGAATTCTTTTTATAGTAAATTTAGTGTACGAATTTTATTCTTTTCTTAGGTTTTCTTGGACCTTATAAAAGGAGGTCTAGCATAGTTTTGAGACACATATCTATACATACATCCAGATATTTTTCTTTGAAATTTCTAGTGAAGTTTGGTTCGATCTTTCAAGAAAAGTGTGGGATTGAAGAATATTGGTGCAATAATATTTTTCTCTAGCCTTATTCATCATGAACCGGTAATGTATTCTTACTCTATTGTGCTTAATTTATCAATTCCATGAGGTAGCTAAACTTTGTTTCTTGGGATGAACGATGTAGTCCCATTGTGAACCTTAGTTGTTTCCACTTTCTTAAAGTCTCTTCATCGATCCCTACCTAGTTTGTTGATTCAACGCCTAAAAGTTGGTTTCTAGTTAATTTTTTATCATTGTTTTGTATGGCTTTCACTTATTAGATGCACGAATTTGTGGATCTTTATTAGTTTGTGTTGAATTTGAGAGAGGAATGCATGAATTAATTAAGGCCATAAAGTACATTAATTTAGGCAAGATAAAGAGATTTGCTTATGGTTTGTACGGCCAGTCAATTGAACTTTGGAGATATTTACATGAGTTTCTTATCATTTATGCACTTAAGAGGGTTGATAACACACTCAGAGATAGGTAAGAGGGTCTAATTAAGTAGGATTAACTAGCTTTGAAAGGAGTAGTTGATTAATTATGTGAAATTTGATCGAAGACTAAAGTTAGTTTTTATTGAATCAGTGAACTGGTAGCTAAGGAAATCAATGGTGGTGAAGTTGTGAGTTCCAAGTTCATAAAATTCTTGAGGTAACTTTCACAATCACCTTTGTCATTCTTAAACTACTTATTAGTTTTTAAACTTATTTGTTTATTTGCCCTTAAAGACAAACTTTAAATTTCGATTGTTACAACTAAAGCATGAGTTTGGTGTTCAATACTTAAATTTTTCCTTGTGGGATGACAACCCAGACTCAAAATCCACTTTATTACTTGTTCAACCCGTACACTTACAGATTGCACACACACATATCTTTTCAGCGAATAGGAAGCTTAAGGCCCATAAGCTAACTATTATGCATAACCCTTCCCCAATAGCTTGGTACGATTTTCCCGCCATAAGTTGGTTAATAGGGTCTTCTTGGAGATTTTATTTCCTATTGGGGTAATTTGAGTGGTATTCCGTAATTTTCAAAATGTATATATATAGGGATGGGCAATTTACACCTAATGTCCCCAACCTTTCAACTTTTAATAGGTTATGTCCTTAACCTTTAGTTCTACTCCTGGGGGTCCCCAATCTTTCCCAAAATCCCCAGCTAGGTCTCTATGGACGGAATCCGTCAACTTTAGCCATTAGTCAACTCTCTAACCAGGGACAATTTTGGTAAAATACAAAAAAATAAATATTCTAATTAAAAAAATAAAAATAAATTTAAAAAACTGGCAGCCAAAGGGCTGCTGGAAGTGGCAGCCAGGGGAGTCTTCCCTTCTTCTTGCTGTAGAAATGCAGCAAGAACAAAGAGAAGACCCCCACCCAGTTACCATTTCTGGCTGCTAGAAATGGCAGAAAATCTGCAATTTCTACCAAAAGGAAATTAGTCTGTTTTCCTACCAAAAGTTGGTTAACAGGGTCTTCTTCGAGATTTTATTTCGTATTTGGGTAACTGAAATGGTATTCTGTGATTTTCAATTTTTTTAAATTTTTTATTATTCTCTTCCTCCTTATCTATTTCTCTAATCTTGCGTCTTAGCATAAATTTTCCTTTTTGTACTTAAAAAGTCATTTTTGAATTTAAACTAGTTTCACTTCATTTTTTAGTATATGAATAGCCGAGCACTTATATTATCGCCTAGCGTATTTTTTATTTTATTTCACAAACGCAAACCTAAACATATAAACTTAATTGACTCACGAATTTTGATTTGACGTCTATGGTATGTTTTAATTTCATGCCTTTTACAGCTATGGATAATTAAGTTCAAGCCTTTCTTTTTTGTTTCTTAATCAAATCGAGCCACAAATTTTTTTTTTGGTTAATTGTGACAATATCATCAAGTGGTATAATAAAATTAATTAATTTCATAAATAAAATTGTGGAGTATAAAAATGGATGAGATTCACAATCTCTATATATTATATAAAGAGGAATAGTTTCATTTATCATTTGGCCAGGAAAAATTCACTTTTCAAATTTGATTATCGTTTTTTTGGTGCTAATTAGTGCATATTGTGGTTTCATGAAGTGGTCAGGTGCATTTTTACACCGTTAATTGCATAGACTGCTAATAACTAGCGGCTGAACTGTCCAGCGTAAATGGTGGCTTTTAGATTGTTGAGTCATTCAATTATGGCTTATTCACTTTGATTATGCTATGTTTAATGCTGTCTGCTAAGAAAATGAAGGGTTACGCATACTAAAGAGTCATTTCTTTTTTCTACAAATAAGCTGCTTCCGAGTGTGACATCCATTTTTCAATCATTTCCAATTTCATCTTCCATCAGACCAAAAATCTAGTTTTTCAAAAATTGCCTCATGCTTGGACGTTGGTCAAGGAAAATGCGCATACGTGGAAGCTTGTAATGTGCATAGTTCATATAATTCATCTATATGTGCATATTAATAAGGGCAAAGAGGATGTTGGACTTGAGTTCATTTGCTATGACGTCGAGGTTTGCAAGTCATTTCTTGTTCACTGTGTGTTTATTGATTTAATAAGTTTTGTTTGTTTTTTGTTTTATCATAGCTAACTTTAAACTGCTGGATTTTTAGGGTAATCGGATTCATGGCAGTGTGAACCAAGCATTAATGGCTAAATTCAAGAAAGTGTTGAAGGAAGAAAGGGTTTATGCAATCAAGTATTTCGTTGTGGCTGTGAATTTTAACAAGTATATGGCATCAAAGCACAGGTACAACATAAGTTTCATATATACATATATATATATCTAAGGCACATGTTGCTGAAAATTTTGATGCTGCGTTCATTCGACAAATTTTTTCTTTCAAGCCATTTCGTTGACTAACAAATCCAGACACGATTAACGAGGTGGAGCTTATAAGTAAATTTGATTGCTGTGTATTATTCAGTTTATTTGTTTTTCCAAGGCTTATTGTGCAGTTTACATTCATTTTGCCTTCTTTATTTTTTCAAGATGTGATCGGTGAGGTTGTTATCAAAGTGAATTTGAGGACAATTGATGTTAGTAGTTGTGAGGCCAAGCTAATGGAGATAACTATTGACAATCTAGAGTAAGAAGATAAAATCCGTGGCTTGATTTATGAATTTTTTTAGTTTTCTGTGTATACATAAATTAAAATTATTCTTTATTTGTTTAGGAACAAATAAAATCTGTTTGTGGGATGCATTTGCTGTAGGGGACAGAAAGTTGAGTGGTCCTCAGTTAAAGCCAATGGTGTTTTTTTTTTTGCATTTGTGTAGGCCAAAAGTTTACAATTGTTACTATGTTACATGCTATGAGTTATTCATTATATTTGAAGTATTATATTGTTAAGGTTCATTTTTAGTTATTTTTGTTGTATTTTGTTTTTTGTTTCCATGTAGGTCAAGTCCAAGTTACTACGACGTTTGAGGTTACTACGATGTTTCTTGATGAGCCTATTGAAGAGATTAGGGAGTTTCAAACAAGGTATTAATTTAGGTTAAATGTCTCTTATGTGCTCCCACTTTAGTATGCTAATTTTTTTCCACTTTATTAGGATGTTGGTTCGCAGGGCTGATGGTTCTAGCAGGTTGAGTTTGCGGAATTCCACCAATGGTTACTCTGTTACGGCTGATCTTGCAAGTGGAAAGAGTCCAATTAAGACGATTGAGGAGCTAGGAGATATTAAGAAGGTGTCCTTCAACACTTTGATTTGGTGCCTAGGTTGTGTTAAATTTGTTTCTTGCGGACTATTGTGTATGTATGCATATTAATTGTTCTTTATTTTTGCCTTTTATGTTTGGTGCTATTGGGCTTTTGTTAAGATTGACTCCATTGACGTTGAGTCCAGCTGGTATTGCATGGCTTACCCAAACGGAAAGTGTCAGAAAAGACCTTTAATGCAGATGACGGTGTTTACTGTGATAAATGTGGGGAGTTTTTATTCTGCTGCTATACCAAGGTTAATGTGAAATTGTGTTGCTTCTTATTATTTTTATCTATTGCTGCTGTATTTTTTGTGTTCTTATGTTTTCGATTTTGTGTGGCTTAATTTACAGCTATAAAGTGGAAGTGAATGTGATTGATTATGGTGGCTGTGCGAGTTTTTTGTTGTGGGAAAATGAGTTTGTTGAATTAATTGGGAAGTCATTAGCATAGATTAAGGCCGAGATTGAGGCGGTAAGTGCTAATTTTTTTTGTTAAAGGCAGGTTGCTTGATGAATTGTGTACTGTGATAGTGTTTTGTGTTAAAGGATGTATTGCTTCTTTTTCTAGGAAATAGAAGAAACTAGATCCGAGTCTTTTCCTGATGTGGTTAATTATATAGCTAGGACAGAGGCATTGTTCAAGATTCTTATAAGCAAGGACAACTTGAGTGGTAACATGATGTACGTCGTTAAATAATTGACTTTGTGACAATGAACTGATAGCAAAATGTGTTAAAAGTCATTCTGCAATGTGGGAGTCTGATTTATTTTTTAAGATGGTTAAGAATGACGTCTCAAAGTTTGGATTCTAAGAGTCTATTTTATTCTACGTGTTCTCTAATGTGTTTCAACTACTCTGATTTGAGATTGTTTGACAGGACTCACTTTAAGATGATGAGGTCTCTACCCTGCTTAAGGTTAATGATCGAGATGCATGTGACATGGCGGAAGGCAGTGGAACTAAAAGGTCACTTCTCTTGATCTGTCATCTGATATCGGTTGCAAGAAGTCCAAGGTAGTGATCAAAGAAGAAAAAGATTAAACTTTGGAGTTATGTTCTTACTTTCTATATTTTCAGACTACATCTATGTTTTTTACTACTTTATTGTGTTGGTGTTTTACTACTTTATTGTGTTGGTGTTTTTTCTATGTGGCTATGTTTCAACCTTATTATAATGTACTTCATTTTAATTTCAGTTTGAACAATCTACTATTTATTATTTTACTATGTTTCTAATATCTGTGGTTTGTGTTTCTGTTTGGCATGTTGCACCCTAACATTTATCGAATTTCATACGTTAAGAAATCAAAGAAGCGTGCAAGTTTATCTTTTTTAAATAGATGTCTTTCTTTCGACAACCATATCTGAAGTATTTCTTTTGTGATTCTTCTTATCATGTAACTCCATTGTTCATTTCTAGATTTGTATACACTTTGATAATAGGGACTTATGTTGGATAATGGAAAACAATTTGATGAATGAATTCATATTAAAAAAAATTCAAATAAATTCCATACATACACAGTTATATGCATCATTACATACATGATTGAGCAACTTAGGCAATCATATAACATAATAGATGGTAGAAAATGATATAAGTTATAAATAATATGGCATCACACAGCAACTTTGTAGTAAAAATTAAGTTGTGCGACATATGTAATAAATGAGAAAAATGTAAGTGATAAATATACGACATCAGATAAATTTTAGAATATGTGATTGTGTAACAATTACGTGTATTACTCTTTCTTGGCCAATACATTCATGTTTTTTTGTTGGGCATTTTGATTACAAAATGTATTCCTATGTGTTCGATTCATTTTAGTGTTGGGCACAATTTAATAATGCACTATCTACCGTTAACATTTGGTGACTCTTGACATTTAGTAGGTGGTTAAGAAGAAACTTGTTTAGGTTCTTTACGACATCAAGCATGACAAGCACAATTTGGCTATATTTTATGCATAAAATTTCTTTATAACTCTTACCTGTGCAACACACGGGTAAAAATCTAGCAATAAATTAAAGAAATACCTCTTAAATCCATCCTTTAATAACAATAAGTTCAACGAGCAAAATTGTGCAAGCTGCAATCTTCCTCTCCTTCTCTATTACCATGTAATAATCATCGCCAATGGGTAGAGACGGTCTACTATCTTGAGAGAAAAAGGGACCTGGCCTTTATATAGATGTTGTTAGGTTTCTACCAATTACGAAACCCTAACGGGCCTACACTTGTTCCACAAGTTACACTATTAGGTCTAAGCCCATAAAGGTGCACCAATGCCCAAATTACTAGCTATGATCATATATAGCCTATTGGGCGTTGAGGCAATGTTAAGCTATTTTATCTAATTAGTTTTCTTAAATTAAGAAAAACCCAAATTAATATGGCACAACTTACACGTCATACCAGTAAAAAACAAAGTAGAAAAAAAAACTTTTTTTGCTTTATGATCAAGAGAATAACAAAAATTAAACTAGAGAGTAAAATGAGAAATGCCATGTCCGTGTTACCAATACGATGAATGCATGCACGTGTGCGTGTTTAATTTCATATGTATCTCCAAAATATACTCATATATAACACTGATAATATTATTTATCCTGGAGTTTTAAAGTCACATATAAATTATACTTAAATATATGTATACTTTTGACATGAAAATCAAAGAAAAATATTGTGAAGACGTGTACACCACACATCCAACATACTACATAAAACTCCTCTCCAGTTTCAATTTAAACAGTCCGTTTTTTAGTGAAAGAGAAAGTTTCTTCCATCTAGAATTCAACACATGGCACATGTTAAATCAAAGTACTTTATCTTACTTTTCCTTCTTTCATCTTATTTATTTGACATCAACCATACAAACACACGTTTACTGCTTTTATCCTTATAATTTTATTTATTCTTAATCAGTGAACTTAAACATTTAAACATGTAGGGATTACTCCCTAAAAAAGAATTAAGTATATGGCATCCCATGACAATTAATTTCATAAATTAAACCAGACTCAAGGGGTTGGAGAGCATAAGTGATTGTGGTAGACAGTATCCAGAAATTTAATTTACATAGGCTGTAGCATAAAAAGTTACAGTCTTTTTTTTTTTTTTGCAATCCATCAATAACTTCATTTATTCAAACGATCAGAGGATAAAGTGTTTACAAGGAAGGATGAAGGATCATCCATCCAACAATGAACCCAGAAACCTAGTCTAGCCTTACAAGCTAAAATATGAGCTATCTCACTTGCACTCCTCTTAATGGCTCGAAACTGGCATGCCACGAACTCTTGAGACAAGGATGAAACTCGCTCTATCAGAGGGCCTTGAAGGAACGGGACAGAGGCTTTGGCTTAAAAACAAGACGTATGACTTTGCTTGCATCAGACTCCACAATCACCTGTTCAAACCCATGCTCCAAAGCTGTTTGCACCCCGATCAATAATGCTCGACATTCACTTGCATGAGGCGCTAATCCCCCCACCACTATAGTTGCCTTAGCCACTAGCATTCTTCCTTCATGATCATGACACACTACTCCAATCATCTTCTGTTGCGCATACAACTTCGTAGAAGCATCCACATTCACTTTAATCCATCCCCTTCCTGGTGGCACCGATTTCTCCAATCTCCCTCTCAAACGTCCATCAACCTCCCTTTCCATCCGCCTACCATGCACTCCCCAATACTCCTGGATAAATTAATAAGATCTCCTCTACCAAAGTAATGACCTCATTAGATTTACTTTCAAACACAAAAGAATTCCATATAAACTAGCTTCTCCACATAGCAACCATCAGCCACTCCAAGTCACTTCTATTGAGACCCTTACTAGCTGAGAGGATAAATTCAGCTAGCTGGTCACCAATAAAGCCTTCGACCAATCATCTAAACATGATGTCCATCTAGCTTCTATGAATGAATTTGCACCCAAGAACAGCATTGAAACCATTCTAACACTCCTCTCCACACCTAGGACATACAGGATCATCCACAATGTGCCTCTCCCACAGCTGTTCCTTTGTGGGAAGGATATTCATGAATATCTTCCCTACAAAAAATTTTATTTTTGTTGGCACATACATCGCCTATATAATCTTCCACCAACCCTCTATCTCACTCACCTCGGACAAGTATGTGTCCTCTTTTGGAGCTCAAGATAATATAGCCGGACTTCACTGAATAAATCTCATTTGCATTAAAATGCCACATAACCGTGTCTTCAACTACTGGGTTCCCTTTTGGGATCGATAAAATAATCTCACTATCAGTTGCATGAAACCTGTGTGTAATAAAATCAACATTCCAATCCCTAGATTCATGCATAATATCTACAACCTTCATCAGAAGGTCTTTCCACTGAGAAATGATCGGCCTATATGAAAAAGGCCGAGAAAGCCATGGACTAGAGAAAACAAGGGCTTTGTGCCCTTTGCCAATTCTCTAGCATATTCCTTTTTATAAAAGTTCACATCTCCATAAAATGCTATACCACAGTTAGGAACAGCCTGCTTTAATCTCTGCGTTCCAAAAGGAATTAAACATATGATATTTAGTCTTCAATATTTCTGCGACCAAAGAATTTGGAGAAGTAAGTATCCTCCAACTTTGCTTTGCCACCTGTGCTTTGTTAAAATCCTCAAGGTTTCTAAAACCAACACCTCCTTCAAATTTTGTCTTACAAAGTTGATCCCAAGACACCCATCTTATCTGTCTCCTGCCATGTGAATTCTCCCACCAAAAGGAGCTCGCCAATGTTGTCAACTTCGAGCATAGGTCAATAGGGGTAGTCTAAATAAACTCATAGTATAATTAGGAATTGACTAAACCACTACCTTTATAAGCACCTCTCTCCCTTCACAGATAAAAGCATTATTCTCCACAATTGTAACTTCTTCCGCACCTTATCTTTTAACCAGCCAAACACCCCTTCTTATCCCTCCCAATGAAAAAAGTTAAATCCAAATATATGTGATAAGAATCATTTTGAACCAATCCAAAAAAACCCAATATTTGGGTTTGAGTATTAGCATTAGTGCTTAGACTAAAAGTTGTCTGAGATTTATTGAGGTTCACCATTTGCCCCGAAGCACATTTACACAAATTCAACATATTAACCAATTTATGACACTCTCCAATTGTGGACCCACAGAATAAAATGCTATCATCAGCAAAAAAATAAATGACTAACCTTTGGTCCAAACTTATTGCAGCTAAATCCATGGATCATTCCATCCCGTTCTGCCTTTGAAATCAATTGTGATAAGCCCTCTGTACACAGGAGAAACAGATAGGGAGAGAGAGGACAACCTTGTCTCAACCTTCTAATTGGAACAATTGACACAAAAGGTTCACCATTGAGTAGTGATGTTGCCAAATTTTGCTTTCGACTCAACAAACAAGGTTTATTACGGAAAATTCATGTAATGATCGATATGAGCGATAAAGAAAAAAAGAACCAAGAATCTCTATTATAGATGGGTGAATACAAGGTTTAGAAAACAACGAGAATGATAGTTTGGGTGTCAAACCCCTTCTTATTTCTGTTTGCCTATACTTATAATGCAGCATTGCCCTTTGCTTGGGAGTGATGATTACAAACATTTATTGTGGCCCCACATGCAAGACACAAAGGTCTAATCGATTGAGGATAGACCCCTATTTCTGACTATTAGTTGTCTGAATCGCGTATGGCACAAGTTATTGCCATATTGTACTCGATGTGAGGGTCCTATCAATCTTGTCAGCGATAAGGTTCTTCACGTGGGCTTCCAAGTGTTTACAGAGTTAGCATGCCCTTTACGTTGGTTAGATCGCAACCTTTGGCTGAGGCACCTGTGAGCCCGTTGGCGAGGTGCCTATATGCTTTAGGCCATGAGAGGGACAAAATAAAACTATCCTTGAGGTCGTTGAACTGAGTCGCTACGTATAAAGATCGACGGGTATGCAGGTCGCTGGGTTAGGCGAGGCACTTGGGGCCTACTCCCAAGACTTAGCGACCGTCGACCTTTGACCTGTGTTGACTATTTGCGACCTAATGAATGCAAGTAGCATTGAAAACGTGGCTGACCCAACACATTTCATTACCAAACTCTTCCACCTTTTTGAAAACCCCATCTGCTCCAGAATATTGGTCACAAATCCCCACTCTACTCTATTATACGCCTTATTCATGTCCAGCTTCAGAGCCATATATCCTGGTCTACTGCTAGCCTTCTTTAATTTAGTAGGGCTAATATAAATTTTTTAATTTTTTTCTTTATAAATTAAAAAAAAATTTGGGCCGACATGGGTTTTAGCTAAAGCTCGTGCCTGCTCGAGGGTAGATCTGCCCATGGTGGTAGAGAAAGCAGCTCCAAAATGTTTATCCAACCAAAAAAACGCAGACTTTATTGGTAATGGACATGGAGGTAACAACTTTGATCCAACACTTTCTTCTTCCTCTTTTAGGTGTCTCAAATTCAATTTCCTTTTAAGCATTGTAAAAAAATTGCTGATTAATTGCATTATTATATTGAACATTTTATGAAACTTGCAAATAACAATTTTGACAAAATATTTTTTTGTTTTATCTTTCATTTTCTCTTCTCCAAATATCTATTCTTTCTACTTTTATTTAACATATAAATAGCCTTTACAGTAAAAAAAAAATGTGAAGGGTATATATAATCAAGTCAAATTACTTTAACTGTATTTCATTTTTACTTTTTCTTATTAAAGCACTTTGTCCAATAATGCGATATATTTATTATTAGATTAAGAAAACTATAGATTCAACTTTGTTATGCATTTTATTAGAAAATATGGTGTTTTACTACTATTGTTATATTCAACATTTAAAGAACATATTTCCTCCATCCCAAACAGATATTTCTCATCTTTTTCTTTATATGTTTCAAATTATATTCCATTTTCTTAAGTTAATTTTTTAATTTTCTAATATACCCCCATTTATTGTGCATAGTAATAAAAAACAAAAAAAACTAAAATAAAATATTAAATCAAAAAATATATTAAAAAATGTATTGTTAAATTGTACATTTTCAATAACACTAAGTGTATGTTTGAAACACTTTCTGGCCAATTTTTTTCACACAAATTATAAAATCGCCGGGAAACGACAATTCAGGGGGGCCCTCGAGCTTGTCAGCCAAAGTGAGAAAGAAAGACTGAAAATGCCAAAAATGCCCCAACCTCTACCAAATGTCTTCAATAACATCCATTACTCTCTTCAACAGTCACGAGTAGCAACCCTTCTCTGTGTATCCCGCAAGAAACTTTGGGGCCAAAGACAGCTGGGTTCAGCAACTCTAGTAGTAAGGAATCGTATCAGACCTCTAAATTTATCACTGCTACCAACCTCGAACTACCTAGAAATCAACTAACATTTGTGTACGTAGGTACGTTTTAGACTCTTCCACCGCGCTTTTCGATGACCTTCGCATCTCAGTGGGTTGCGTCTTCTGAAGTCATAGGCTGTAGAAATTACATGGAGGCAAGCCGGCGGTTACGGAGTCCAGATCTCCAACTTTGTCTTATGAATTGGGCAGATCTTCGCTATTATTTGACCTCCCATGATATCGTTGCAAATTCATTGTGAAAGCCTATAACTTTTTTAGTGCTAAAACGGATATAATCTTCTTAATTCTGCACTTGTTTCCCTAAAGATGGTGATGGATAATTGATTGACTGTGGATCGAGCGAAGATACTCCGGTCGCTAAGGGGTTATTCTTGGCAGATCTAGGATGTTGTGTTGACCTGAGAAACCATCGGTGTTAAAAAAAATTGCACATTTCCTTCACTTTTTTTATATTGCATAGCCACACAGAACTAGGGATTTTGGGTGCTCCCAACTATTAATTCTGAATTCTTCCTTCGAGAGTTACGCCTTGCACTGGTGAATGCATATCGTTTGTCTTCATCCGTTTACACATGTTTTCATTTCAGGCCAAAGACTTAATGTCTGTTCCTCCGTTACGCCAGTCTCCTCAGCAGCACCGCCAGGCAGGACCTCCTTCCAAAGGAGGGAGATCAAAGCACTGACTGGAATGACACTGTGAGAGAGGTCTTCTTCAAGGTCTACTACACCAAAGTCGTCAAAGGGCACAAACCTTTAGTGTGTCTGAATGTTGCCGGCTGGAAAAATGGTGTTACGAACTTCAACTTGCTTACGGGAAACAGCTACGACATGACGCAACTTATAAATTTTAGGCAGCAGATGTAGAGTTCTTATGCCATTTATCTGGAGCTCAAGAACAAGGAGATTGGCATCAGCTATAAAGAGAGTACGGGCTAGCTTCAGGCGTTGGACGCATGGTGCTCGACTACTATCGCGGTAAATATTTCCTGCCCCTCTAACCTTTCTGTGCTTTTCGTGGCAATGCTTCACCATTATATTGTGAGCCTCTTGCTTTTTGCGAAGATGCTGCTGCCTACGTACCTTTTTGTTATCCTTTCATCTGCATTAACTCGTGGCCTTGTTTTCACTTTATCACATTTGTGGTGGCTTGTTAAAGTGTTCTTTCCCATCCCGAAGTGTTCATACTCAGTTATCCCCTGTATGAGATGAAGAATGAATACCATGTTTAACTTGCAGCAGCAGCATGAGTTCTTCCTTACGTCAATGTTTGGTGCTCGTAGGCAATCTATTTTTTATTAACTGGGCCAGATTTCTGCTAATTGTTCACTATGTGATCATAGTGATTCACTGTGTTTTTTAATTCTTCTTGTGTGTGCGCGTTTGTTTTTAGTTTGTGTGTTGGCGTAGTGTGGTTTTGGCTAAGCTCCAAAAGAGTTTATGGAGATCGGAAGAGCGTCGTGTAGAAAAATGCTTTCCAATGTGTTTACCAAATCTGATACGGTGCTTACTTCTAACCAAAGCCAAACATGGATGGCTGACACTTGTAAAAAATTCATACTTTCTGGTGCAACATGCATAATATTTAACATTACTTGGCTGTGATAATGCTGGTCTTCCTAGGAATCTTTTGGTTTATTTGTCTATCATTGTTTATCCTCGCTAATTTGTGGGTACCATATATACATTTAACAATAAATAACTACATCCATATATAAATATCCCACCACCCCCTCCCCTATATCCCCTTGTAATAAAAAAAAAAAAAAATACATATAAATATATAGTGGTGCTTCTGAGATTGCGTTGCTCGAACAGAGTTTTTGTTTGTCATTTTTGCATGACATGCTTTCCAATTTTTATACCAAAGGTGAGCTGTTGCTTTCCTCTAAGCAAAGGCAAACTTGGTTGGTTGACATTCTTATACGAGTATCAAGAACTGAGAGAGAGAGAGAGAGAGAGAGAGAGAGAGAGAGAGAGATTTAAATAATTGTGTTTATGCCTAGTTGTAAACATTATGTGGCAGCGCTACTGCTTGTTTTGCCTTGAAATTTATTACTTTGTTGTTTTTTCCACGGATCATGTTGCTGCATTATTGTGTCACTAGTTAACGTGTACATATATATAGATATATATACAGATATATGTGTGTGTGCGCGTCTGCCTGTACTAGTAGTAGGCTATGCTTGGCATGAGTTTTTGCTTGTAATTTGTGCATGTAATGGTTTCCAATGGGTACGCCAAATCTGTTATTGTATGAGTAGCATGCACAGCAAAGCAAACGAGTATTCCACAAATATGAATCCCCTAGTTTGAGATGTTTTCTCATATATTCGGGTGCAACATGCCAAGGTGTATGTGTCTTTGATTTGCCCGTAATAGGCCCTAGAATCTGTCCTCTTATCCAAAATGCTTGGGATTTGGAATTACTAATTGGGATTTGGTATTAATAACGTTCATATGCATCAAGAAAACTAACTATACAGCAGACCTAATATTCCCACATAAAATCCTGTTGTGGACTGCCCTAATTGAAATAGTTGATTTCTTTCCTTAGTTGCAGACTCTGGACCACCCAGCTAGTGTCAAGTTTCATGTGCCTTTGGGCTTCTCACTAAAATGCACGAGACCTGTAAATACTATGACAAGTTAGAGTCTGAATAAATCATTGGTCTTTTTTTATTAGTCAAAACTAGTGGAAGTAAAAGCAAGTCTATAGTTGTTTTTATTTTCAATGTGTCTGTGATCTGCTAGTTTTCCCTGGAAATATTTGTTTTTTGTCATTTTCATCATGGATCATGTTACCTCATTTTGGTGTGAGTAGTCATGTACCTTGTAATGTTTCACTGGTGCCAAGTTTGTGAGCTTGATATTGTAGATGATTTTGACATTATTTTCAATGATCATTCGTCTCTGTGTACTTGCTTTCACGTTATTTTGCTTCTGACTTGCGGTAGAAGTCCACGTACAAGCATTTCAAAGGGCCGAGCGTGTGACAACCCACTCCACTTTGACATAATATTGTCCGCTTTGGGCCTAGCCCTCACGGTTTTGCTCTTGGGCTTCTAACACAAAAGGCCTCATGTCAGATGGAGTGGATCTCTTAAATTATAAACTGGTCTCTTTTTATCTACCCAAGCGATGTGAGATTGAGGCTATGAGGCCTTTTGGGGTAGAAGCCCAAGAGCAAAACCGTGAGGGCTAGGCCCAAAATGGACAATATCATGTCAAAGTGGTGCGAGTCGTCACAGATGGTATTAGAGCAGAGCCCAACCGGAAGTGTGGCCAACGAGGACTTTGGGCCCCCTTAGGTAGGGTGATTGTGACAGCCTCAATTCCACATCGCTTGGGTAGAGAAAGAAAGACCAGTTTATATGCCAAGAGACCCATTCCAACTGACATGAGGCCTTTTGGGGTAGAAGCCCAAGAGTAAAACCATGCGGACTAGACCCAAAGCGAACAATATCATGTCAAAGTGGAGCAGGTCGTTACAGATGGTATCAGAGCAGAGCCCAACCGGAAGTGTGGCCAACGAGGATGTTTGGCCCCCTTAGGTGGAGTGATTGTGAGAGCCTCAATCCCACATCGCTTGGGTAGAGAAAAAGAGACCAGTTTATAAGTTAAGAGACTCACTCCATCTGACATGAGGCCTTTTGGGGTAGAAGCCCAAGAGCAAAACCGTGAGGGCTAGACTCAAAGCGTATAATATCATGTCAAAGTGGAGCAAGTCATTACAGATGGTATCAGAGCAGATCCCAACCGGAAGTGTGGCCAACGAAGACGTTGGGCCCCCTTAGATGGGGTGATTGTGACAGCCTCAATCCCACATCGCTTGGGTAAAGAAAGAGAGACCAGTTTATATGCCAAGAGACCCACTCCATCTGACATGAGGCATTTTGGGTGATCTAGCCCAAGAGCAAAACCGTGAGGGCTAGGCCCAAAGTGGAAAATATCATGTCAAAGTGGAGCGGGTCGTTATAGAGCGTGACCTTAACCTTGTTGGGTCACTACGGTCATGAGTTGTTTGGGCAAAGCCACGCTACCGGTAGACACGCCCATCGAGCAGATGACTTCTCAACATTTTAATTGAACAATGACCCTTCAGTCCAGCAAACAAACGATTTCCGAGACTCTATTCCAGATAACAATGAGAAAACCGGCTCCAATGATGGCCCAGGCTCAGGCACAAGGGAGAATGCAACAATTGGCAACGGGGGGCATCTTCCGCAGTGCAATTGGAGCCATCCAGTCACCCCATGCAGCGTAGGCGGGGCAAAAAGCAACAAGTTATTGAAGACAGTGTTCTACAAGACGTGAAACGAATGTGGATCCAAGACTACGGGCAACCGCCGACAGTCTCTAGGTGCATGAAGGAACTAAACAAGCTATATGAGAAGTATCCAGATGTCTATATGTTTGGAGTAGAGCTATTTCGAGATCCTGTCAATAGGGAGATTTTTGACAACATGTACGAGGAAGATTGTCGTGTTGAATGGCTCCGAATGAAGAAAGCAGAACATCAGGTTCATCGGCCTAGCACTCATGAAACTACCACGCCATAACCATGCAATGGTTGCCCCCCTCCTCCAACCGGGGCCACTTTTCCACCCAATCAGCCACTTTAGTATAATGTGTAATGTATTAATGTTGCCTTGTGTTTGTATGCTATTAACTGCCAAGCTTTAAGATGACCATATGTATTGTGACATGCAATGGACAGATCGGAAGGCCTCCACTGGGGAACGCCTTAGTGTATGGTCCATTGACCATTCTCCACATGCGATTTCGCTGTAATGATTCCCAAGGAGTAGCCATATACTCTTACCTTTGTTATTTTCTTATTAGTATAACGGTTTCGATTGACAGTGTTTTTGGTTATGTATATACTGGCAACGCAGGGAAACAAGGAAACTACACATGGTGACGGTGTAACATCCCACGAAAATTGAAAATAAAATTGCTAAATGATATGGCATATGCTATTTTTGTAATTAATTTGGAAAAGAAAATGACCCTTGCAAAGTTAAAGAAAGCACCAAAAGATAGCAAGTCATCAAGGGAACCAGCCGTTGGAAAAATTCATTATAGGTAATGAAAACAAAGAAAAATAGGGATGAAAAGATCATAGCTTTTAATTTGATTCCAAGTGTTAAATGATCTCTAAAGATGTTATATAGCTTCTATCAATACTAGGTTATGTTTTGGAGCTGAAATGATCATAAGAAAAGCAAGAAAAATGGGCTAAAATGGGTCAAAAACTTAAGAGAAAAAGGGTAATAACCCGGTGCACACGCCCCATTGTGACGATACTTCTATACCGTGCTTCTGCCAACGGCAGAATTTTTATAATGTTCACAGGGTAGGCACCCTGCTGAATCAGTGCGCTGGCACTGCACTCTCTAGTCGCGGAATTCATTATCCATGCAGCCACATGGCACACAAACTCCCTTTCTGAAAATTGCACCAAGGTCCCCCAAACTTCATTTTTTCGCGCAAATCAATCCAAAAGATTTATTTTATGATTTTTGAACTTTGAAGTGGATTATTTTTCACCAACACGAATCCGGCTTTTAAATTATGAATATTTATCCTATTTTACCTGAAGCTTAGTCCTTAATGTTCCTTTTAATTGGATTTGATCTCTAAAATTCAATATTAATACCATTGTTAACTCTTAGATGTTTTACCTTTGGTCATCTGGATCTATAAAATTCTGTCTCTATAGATCTATGTGGATATATATATATATACATATTTGTGGCTTATCATATGTAAGCCATGGAACAATGAGGCTCCATATCTGTGTAAACGCTTTCACTCTCGAATGTATAAGATATTCAAGAAAATTGTAAAATTAGAGGGGTCGTGACTGACGGAACCACCAAAGTCTTACCGAACCATAGTACTTGTGCTTATAATTATAGGTACCACTATTGCTATGACTGGTTTTGTATATAAGGTGACTTTAAAAGAAACGGCTGGCTGGCGAAAAACATTTTCAGAACAGATACAGTTACAAAATGAAGGTTAATAAAACCATATGGAAAAAGGGTCGCGTAAATACAATTGAAGTCAAAAACGATAAGCAAGTGTAAACACCGTGTTGTTAACAAAATGTAATATTATTATTGTTGCCATGTAATATAGTTATTATTACTATTACCATGTAATATCTATTTAAATATTACTTCCGTGTAATATTACTATTATTACTATTATACAAAGTACTATCACTACATGCAACTGTTGGGCCAATATTATTGGCGTTGTTACTGTAACTATTATTGATTCCTTCTGCACCCGTAAGTCATTCCAGGCAGATTTGAAAAAAAAATTTGGTGCATGCATATGGCTTTTGCAGATAACATATCACCTGTGCAGCAAACAGGCCCCCTAGGATAATGGCATAGGCAAAAAACAGGCCCCCCATGGAGAACGCAAGCTCATTTCTTTAGTATTAGCCTCTACCTCTTTCTATTACAAGAATTCTCTACTGTCCATTCCTCATTATCGTAAGCGCGTTTCTCATCTTGCTTTTACACTTAACTTGTTGAAGTACATTGACGTTTTCCCTGCTGCTTTTGGTTGTAGGTCGAACCAGGGGCGAAGCCCATTTAAGACAAGTGCGGTCCATGGACCGCACTCAACTCCCGAGTAGTCCAATTAAATTTGGGTCAGACCGTACTAGCACTAGTAAAAAATTTTATAATCCAATAGGCTTAAATTTAAAAAAAAAATGGTTTTTGTTATCTCTAGACAAGGAAAGGAAATAAAACTTAAGCCCAAAACAAATAAACAACTCTGCAGCCCAATTACATGCATTGAAATGGAACGTCTTTGCTGTTGCTGCCATTTCATTTCTAGTTTTTCCTTCGACAATTCCGAGTTCGAGTTTGACACCTCCAAGGCACTTTCCGGCGTCTTGAACCGGCACCTGGAAGAACAACGGTGAAGGGAAGGTAAGCAAAATAGTCTATTATTTACTTTTTGAATCTCTTTTAAAATTTTAAACTATCAAAGATTTAAGTACTTCTTCAAAATATATATGAGAATGTTAGTTTTATACTTCTTTTGGTATATTTTTGCTTTGTTTATTGTTGATTTGACAATAGTTGGAATTTTTATTTCACTTAAAATTGTGTTTTTGTGTTTTTTTATTATTTTAGGGTTTATTCAAGATTCTTTATTTATAATGAAGTTTGGGGTTTATGATTGAATTAGATTAATTTGGTTTTCTATTTACTCCCTAAATTGTGTTGCCTATTTTTTTGTTGGCAATTGGCAATTAGAAATCTATATTATATTGTGGTTAATGCCATAGTGGAATATGTAACTACTCTAAACTTAGCAACTTAAAAAGTTATTTAGTAATATACAACTTGGAATTGAGGCTTTTTTGCTTTTGAATTTGTTTGAAATAATTTTAATTTCTTATTATATATTGTTCATGGCTTAGGTTATGGAGATATTCTTTAAAAGGGAACTTGTTCATTAGAAAATATTGTTGAGGAAAGAAACATAGGCTATATATCCTTTGGTTTACAGGCTTTTGACTTTGACATATCAGTGTAGAAAGAGTATTTTTTGCAATGACCATTGTAAATGATATATTGCGCAATAGGAGGGGGAAAAAATTTGGACCGCACTCACCTAATTCCTGGCTCCGCCCCTGGGTCGAACCATGCTTACGGACAACGGAATATGCCACAGTTGCCAGAGCCCAGATCACTAGTTACATGAATACTCGAACAAGGAACAGTGCCCCAGTTGGGCGAAGGGATGGAAGCTGTGGCTTCTTGTGGTGAAGGAAGGGAAGAACAAGGGTCATTTGTTTTTCACCTGTAGCGTATGCACTGCGGTTTCTTCATGTGGGACCACAGGGAGTCCACCTCAACCGACGCCACTGAACCTGGTGCCAATATTGGTGACTTAGCTGACAAATTTGCCCGGACCACAATCGAGGAAGGTGGGACAATAACCCTGACGATGACTATCTCCTAAGGAAACCCGGCCAGAGGTGGAAACATGACCAACTTGGAAAATAAAATGGCAATGTACCTTTATATGCAAAAATCCTTTGGTATGTGTTTGTGTTATGTTCAACTAGAATTCTCACCCATACATTGCACATGATTGAAAAATAATAATAAACGCAGTAATTCTAGGAAGATATTTATCTGATATGAAAAAGTGACATGTTTCGTTATCAATTATATATTGGATAATTGTGGGCCTTCAAATTTATTTTTTGCATATAAACAGCCAATTCATATTTGCCAACAGACAAATTTCAGTTATTCATATCATATAAACATGTCTGCGTAGAATTACTCTAATAATAAATGTCAATGAATTTTTATACAAAAATTTAATAAATTATTAATACAGCCAATTGAGTCATATATTAGCATTATGAGACATAAATGTTTATAAATATTCTATCATATTTTAATTTATTTGTCAGTAACATTTTTTGCACTAGTTAATTCATTTCTTTTTTTCTTTTTTTTTAAATATATATTGGATATAGGGAAAGGGAGGGGAATCAATATCAGTTGTTCACGTCAGATAAACATGACTCTATATAATTACTCTTATAACAAATGTCAATGAATTTTTATACAAAAATTTCATATAAATTATTAATACAGCTAGTTTAGTCATATTAGTATTATGAGATATAAATTTTTATAATCATTCTATTATATTTGAATTTATTTATCGGTAATACTTCTTACACCATTTAATTTTTTGTTTTTTGGATATAGTAGGTATAGAGAGGGAAGGGGTAGGTGTATTTCAACCCAGGACTTCCTGTCTAGAATGTGGATAACCCAAGCAATGTAGTATTTGTTTAAATTACAGCACCAGTTAATTATACATGTATAAATAAAAATTAATTGATGTGATTCAATAAAAGTAAAATGCTTAAAAATTGTTGAATAACTATTACAGTGCAACTGCATCAACACTCATTCCATCTGTCAAATAAATAATCCAACTCCAAATACAGTAAGACCATATTTAAAACGACAAAATGAAATTTTTGTTTCATAGAAAATTATCCCAAAATTCCAATTTATATTAATTATAGAATCGGCAAATTAGAGTACTATAATTTTAAAAAAAAATCAAATTTGAGTATTGCACTACAATACCATATAAAAATTTCTTCAAAAATCATTAAAAATTGAAATTTATAATAAGGTAACATATTTTTAGAAATTTATTCGTTTAGAGATATACTATGCACGTGTTTTCGAATTATAAATATTACTATTTGTTTTTTTTGGAAATAGAACTCCCAATTAATTTCATGTTCGATTTGATAAGTGAGAAATCCCTAATTCAAAATAGGTGGCTGAATTGACGATTAGATATGTGTTAATAAGGGGAAAATTGAATATCATTTAATAAATTAGCGTAACAATTTTAAAAAAAAAAGATAAAAAAATATAAAAAAAGAATTAAATGATATCACCAGAAATTTTATAGAGTCAAAAATCTTACAAAATCAGAAATTTTACGGAACTAGAAAATAAGCAGGAAAAACCATCATTCTCTTATTATATATATAGATTTCGTCCGAGTTTGTTCTTCTATGTTATTGTGTTCTTTCAAAGATGTTGTGTGTCGTACTTTGGTTGCCCTTACCCCGTCTCAAATAATAAAATCTACGCTGCTGTTTAATCTATGCTGTTGTGATTTGCCCATGCGCTAATAACGATTTTCGGGTTACTTTATTTACAGTGTTAATCATAATCATAACAATAATAATACAGGAAGGTTCAACCGACCAATATTTTCGACAATAATTTGACGAAGACTCTATACCATATTAAAGTCATAACCCCTCCCATTTATTTCTGATTTCCATAACTAATTCATTGCAAGCAATTCATATTTTCCAATCTAAGATGCTTACCATATTAGCAAATAATTACTTTGTAATACGGGGGGAAAAAGAAAGAAAAATAATTTTGCATATTCTCAATGACAACGATAATAATTTAATACCATCTTTTAGTCCCTATAATACTTGTCCAACTAGTGTATAACAATTAATACCTTAATTGTTTTGAAGCCTACCTAAAATCAATGGTCGAACTTGATTTCTGAAAAACTTGATTTCACCTTTGAAGTAAACTCGATCCTTGAATTTGGCGTGCCAAATTGGTATTATATATAAGCATTTCCTAATATGAAGTAAGCATAACTGAGTTTCATGTTTGAGATGATTTCTTTATTATTAATTTCTCTATGCAATGGATAATCCTAAACAATTAACTTTAAATTAATTAATGATAACGTAGCTTTCTATTTAAACCTAGAGACCTCAAATCGACCCATTTGTGCTAACTCAGGTAGTATAAGTGTACTTTAACATTACGAGGGTTATTAAGAAGACAGTATTAGATCAGATCTTCATGAAAATGTCTTCATATATCTGTAAACACAATTTCTAAAAATAATAATACCAATAGTAATAATCATTCGCTAATCCGCATGCCAATGAATATTGTTCAACTTGACTGCCACCGTAATTTGGCCAGTGTCAGTGAGAGGCAATTGAGAAGTTCAGTTCTGCTTGGATGTGCATGTACAGAATCTCTTACTGTCATTTGGGAAGGTGTGGCCCTCTAGCTATTTTACATGCCTATTATTTAGACCTATACCATCCATCTATAAGAACCATGTCAGGTCTACCCATTTTCATAACATCATCCGCCCACTATACTCTCATCAAAAATGGCTTATGATCCTGCCTTTCTTGACGAGCTAGACGATTTAGAGGCAGACAACATTGAATGGATGAATTTTTGTAACCTCGGCCTACAAGCCTGAACCAACTACTACCGTGCTCAGTATAAGATAGCTATTCACTCCCAACAAGCAGATGTTGGCCATACATATATAATGAGTTGCATGGAGTGGGACGACCTAAGATGCTTCCAAGATTTTAGAATGAAGCCAAGCCATTTCAAGTTCCTTGCCGTGACGTTAAGGGGATATATGGGTTGACGGACACTATGGAGATCAATGTGGAACAACAACTAGTCATGTTCCTTTTCATTGTTGCCCACTGCGTTGGCTTCCGAGTTGCTAAAGGATTGTTTGGCCATTCGTTTCAAACTGTTCACAAATATTTTCACAGAGTTCTTAAAGTTTTGTGTAAGTTCGCATCTATCATCGTGGCGCCAGATCCAAACGACAATAATGGGGCTGAACATCATAGACCAACTGCACCCTACCACCAAGCTTTCCGGGTATGGTGAAACTCGACTTGCCACATTTGATGTGAAAGTTACCCTATCTTTTTTTTTCTGTAGGGATACATTTGCATTTGTTGGATATGTAGAGTATCGAAGCACATACAGATAATTTTGAAGGTGCAACACATTCTTTCAATAACTAGTTAGGATTTTGTTGAGGGCTATAAATTCAGAATTTTCTTTTTTTTTAAAAATTAATTGATTTCATGAAATAATACTTCTATAAAATGGTCCATAACTGCCAATTAATTCTTATGAGATTATTAAATAACCAAGAGGGCATAAAACATCAAACAGTCAATGTTGACTAATGTGGGCAATTTTGTCATAAGAATTCAAAGAGAAAACAAATTAACGTAGAAAGGAAAAATTACTATCATTGAGCCTCAAAAGGTCATTGAGTAAGTAAGTACGTATGCATAATCAACTAATCTAAGCATCTATCATTACTGATTGTAAACAATACTTGTCTCCGAGTCGAGTATCCTAGAAATCATTAAGTACGTATGCATAATCAACTAATCTAAGCATCTATCATTACTGATTGTAAACAATACTTGTCTCCATAGAAGCTTGTAGTCATACTTTGAAGGTTCAACACATTCTTCCACACTCTATGTGCAACACATTCTTCCAATAACTAGTTAGCAAGAATGAATGGAAACAATACTTGTCTCCATAGAAGCTTGTAGTAATAATTTCATAATAGCATTTTGGACACCGTATTGCCGCGCAGAAGCTTGCAAGTATTATAGTACTAATTAATAATATTTAAACTGGTTAGTAGAGTATAATAAATTTGCAACATGATAATGAGGGAAATTGGCGCTCGTCCAGCAGTATTTATGACATTTGTTTGCTGTATTTGTGACAAATTAGTGGGGGCCAAGTTTTCTTCACAGTATTGTACTAACATAAGTATATTGTTTTTCCATTTTAAAATCAGTAATATACGGGACGCTAATGTCAAGTTTTGGAAACATGCAAGTTGTATTGTTTTTTCAAAGCTTTCCTTTTGTGATTTCTGCAATTTGCAAATAGCTCCTGTAGTAATTGTACATTTTTTGTTAGGAACTTTGCATAGTTAATAACGTAGTTTCAATATTTTATTGTATTATAATCCTTCAAAATCGAAATTTTCATTTTGCAACTTCAGTACTTTGCAAATTGGGCCTGCAGCAATTTCTTTGTGAAAGTGTTTTTTATAAGATAGAAATAGGAATTTTTTTTTTTTTTTTGAAATAAACACGCAGTATATCTCATCAGGCGAGTTTAATAAATTTGATGTCTATACCAACAAGTATCACAATGACAATAATTTTATAGTGTGTACTATACGGAAGACTCTGGCGCAATTTTTGGTGAGCAAGTAGTATTGATATTTTGACTAATGTCCTTCTGTAGTATGCTTCCACTGACACATGTTTATTGCACTGCATACTCGTACTGTGGTCATTTCAATGTTACTTCTCGTAGAGTGCTAGATGCAGCTAACATGGAAAAATTTATTGTGTCACCTTTGGCAGAAATATATAGGGTTTTATCGTTTAATGGAGAACTAAAATTGTCCAAAATTGCTTATGACTCGGAAATACAGCGCGATAACCATGATTTGTAGAATTTTTTCCCATACCCATAAGGGTGAAAGAATTCTTATAGATTGTTTTCTTCCTTGATTTTTAAGGGTCATTTGTATAGTGGTTATTACGGTCATATAACAAAAATGTTTCGCTGATATGTTTCGATGACTAGTTATGCAACACTTCAACAGGATTGCATTGGTGCTATTGAGAGAACACATATACCTACGGTACCTCAACAAGGGGAAAGTGTAAGATTCATAGGCCGGAAGGGGTATGTGTTAGCTGTGTGTGATTTCCATCTATGTTTCAGCTTTGTGGAGGATGGATGGGAATGCAATGCTCACGATAGCCTCATCCTAAATGAAGTCACAACACGTGGGGATGGTAAATTCCCTTTTGCCAGCCCCAGAAAGTTCTATGTTGTGGACAACGGATTGCCAAACAAGATTGGATTCTTAGCACCCTATAGAGGGACTGACGCATGATATCACTTCTAGGGTTTCCGTAGGGCATGTACTCGAGAGAACTGCCAACCGTGGACACCGAATGAGCGCTTAAATGACTTTCATTCATCATGCCGCAATGTGATTGGGGGTGTATTTGGGGTTTGGAAGAGTCGTTTTAGAATACTGCATCGTATACCACAGTTCCCGGATATGGATTCACAGGTTCGCATTGTGATAGAGACAATGGCAATTCACAATTTCCTGCGGAAAGTCGATGCAAATGAAGATGCCTTCGTCACAGCACTTCAGAACCCCGTTCCTGAAAGTGAGTATCCATCGTACGAAGACACAGTAGAGGAGACCTCAACAAACAGATCACGTACAGGGAATACGGCATGGGGAATATTTAGAGACTCAATGCACGATGACTTATGCTGACCTAGGGGCCATGTTGTGTGCGACATGTGCCAGTGTAGGATCAGTCTACACTGACATGTGGTGCTCCAGTGTTTTATTGCCAAAGTATTTTCTTACTTCTGGTAATTGTTGTGTACTTCATATAATTTCCAGTTGTTTGTGTATGGTGCTAATCCCTTATGCAGTGAACAGGACCGTCTTGTTAGCTATCAATGTTACAAAGTTGGGCAATTTGATATGGCTTTCGGTTTTTCTATCGAAGTACGAAATTAACCTACTTGGGATTTGGAGTTTGTTGATGTGGCTTGTTGTATGCTGACATGCTGTGTTTTCCTTAACAAGCCGCAACAATTAATAATAATATTCAACTATAAACTTCCATAAGATCCCTCATAGTCAATAAAACAATCAACTAACATATGATTTCTAATCGTGCCTTGTTTGCGATGTCCTCAGTAATTGATGAAAGATGTGACCAATTTCCATTGTTTTTACCATTAATATCCGTATCACTACCAATTATAATAAATAATAATTATAATAATAGTAGAAAACAAATAATATGCATCCAAAATAGATAGTCGTTAGCAACAAGTATTGCGATGGTTTTACAATCAGTAATTATGAATATATAGTTATAAAGACAATAATAATAAACAATAACAGTACCTTCCCTATGACTAGTAAATAATATGCAACCGATAAATATTACTAAAAAACAATTACAATAATAAAAAAACCAATAAATTATTATACAAAATGTACTAATAACATCCTATAGTAGTAATAATTTCTTAATATGCAAGTGTCAAAAAGTATTAATTTTTCTTCCATTACTTTAATAATTTTTAATATGCAAGTGAAAAGATCTCACCAATTTCTGTTGTTTTTACCATTAATATCTATAGCACTACCAATTATAGTAAATAATACTAATAATAATGATAGGAAACAAAGAATATGCAACCAAAACACATAATAGTCAGCAATACATATTGTGATAGTTACAATCAGTAATTATGAAGATAATAATAAAGACAGTAATTTTAAACAATAACAATAGTCTCCCTATTATTACTAGTAAATAATATGCAACTGATAAATATAAAAACAATTACAATAATAAAAGAAACAATAAATTATTATAAAAAATGTAATAATAATATCCTTTAGTAGTAGTAACTTTTTAATATGCAAGAGAAAAAAAGTAATAATTTTTCATCCATTACTTTAATAATTTTTAATATGCATGTGAAAAGATGTCACCAATTTCAATTGTTCTTATCCCTAAAATCCCTATCACTACCAATTATAGTAAATAATAATAGTAGGAACAAAATAATATGCATCTGAAACAGATAATAGTTAGCAATACATATTGTGATGGTTTTACAATCAGTAATTATGAATATAATTATAAAGACAATAATTTTGAAGAATAACAATAGTTTCCCAATTACCAGTAAATAATATGCAACTGACAAATATTACTGAAAAACAATTACAATAATAAACAATAAATTATTATAAAAATGTAATAACAATATCCGATAGTAGTAGTTATTTTTAAATAAGCAAGTGAAAAAGTATTAATTTTTCCTCTATTGCATTAATAATTTTCAATATGCACGTGAAAAGATGTCACCAATTTCAATTGTTCTGACCATTAAAATCTTTATCACTACCATTTATAGTAAATTATAATAATAGTAATAATAATAATAATAATAGGAAACAAATAATATGCATTCGAAACAGATAATAGTTAGCAATATGTGTTGTGATGGTTTTACGATCAGTAATTATGAATATAATTATAAAGACAATAATTTTAAACAATAATAATAGTTTCCTGATTACTAGTAAATAATATGCAACTGATAGATATTACTGAAAAACAATTACAATAATAAAAAATAAATTACTATAAAAATTGTAATAATAATATCCTATAGTAGTAGTAATAAATTCTTGAGACATATGGAGGATATGAAAATTTTAATGTTTGAAGTTATTGGTTTTAACTTGAGAAATTAATTAAGTGCATTAGCTCTCTATAGGTGAAAATGGTGTGGAAGTATTCTTAAGACATGAAATTGGAATTATATGAAGACTAAAGGAGAATAATATAAAGTTAGTAAGTGAAACCATAGTTTAAGAAAGAGGATTAAAACTAAAAATGTATTAAGTATTATTTAGAACTTTAGAATAAAATCTATTGTCGTAGTTAATTAAATGAAGTTTTGGAGTCTTTAATAGAAAACGTGAGATTAAGAGTGAATATAAATTGTGGTTAACAATGTGCTTAGGAAAAGATTTAGAAAAGTATATATTTGAATTTATTTATTTGAGTGGAAAGAATCATTTCAAATTCCAACTATCACTAATCAAAATCAATTAACTAATATAATATAATGGAAACTAATTGTTGTGGAAAAGAATATACCAAATGTACACAAATGTATACAATATATTCCATAGAAATTAGTTGTTTGGAAATTAAAAGATATTATATATGGATGTATGAGGATGATTGATAAACTTTGAACTATTAGGTAAGCCAGGAAAGAAGCAAGTGAAAAGAGAGAAAAATATGGAAAATGAAACAATATTTGAAAGTATGTAAAGGTATGAGTATTTAAAATAAAAGAGAAGTTCACTAGAGAGGAACTAGTTAAGTGTATCCTTACCTCATGATAGAAGATGTGAATATTAAGATGATTGTTAAAAATTAGTTAACGATATAAAAATAGGAATAAACTAGTATGATTAGTGACTTTAAAGATGAGGGACTTAGAAAGCTCTCAAATGAAGACAACGAAGAACAGTACAGAAATGGAAATAATTCAGATGATGCGATGTCTTTGGACTCAATCGCACTTCACAATTTAGGCACATAATTGAGATAGCATTTAAGCCACTGACAGAGAAAGGAAAATTTCCAACAAAGCTGGTACAAACAAAGACTTTTGAAGCCAAATCTTCAACAACAAAGACCAATTTCATTTAATACCCTACAACTAGAGGCCAAGACTTTCAAGGAGCCTACGAAGACTTTTTCAGGAAATCTGAAGACTTTCATCTACGTGTAAAGAATTCAAATACAGAACAGATGCCCAGTATCCCCAAGCAGACGCGTGTAAAGTAGGAAAGATTTTTACTAGAGCATTTAAGATTCTCTGCTCCCAAAAATGGGATTCTTTAGATTAGTCGAAGACACACTCGCTAACTTGAACAGGAAGCACTGAACAAAAAAACACTACGTAAACTTTTCAATCCCTTTTTAGTAGAAAATTCTCAATCCAAAATTTGTATTGTTGCAGCAGAAAGCATTATTGTAAAGGTACTATTTTAATATTTTTATGTCTTTTTAGGTCTTCTAGGGACTTCCCGAAAGGAAATCCTTAGCTTATAATTAGTTTATCATGTTTTAATCTCTCTCAAAAAATATATGAAGTTTCATTATCATTTTTAGCTTTGTATTTTTAGTTTTGTATATTCATGTTAAAAGTGTTTCGTTAATATTTTTTTCCTTCATCCTATGCATATCATAAATGCATAACTTGATTTTCAGAAGTCGTACTGTATCTAAGCTAATCCTTTTAAACATAGTTGTAGAGGAATTGCTAGGGTCGGAGCGAGCCCGTTGGAATCCTCTGTTTGTTTTAAAGGAATCAATTAGCTTAGATATTTTATTAGGGAGTGCTAGTGTTAACCTAATAGAAGGGAATCAAGTTCAAGTGTATATATCGTAGGCGAAGCAAAAAAAAAAAAAAAAACCGAGAGAGATAGAACTGGTAAACAATTACTGTTAGTTAAAGAAAGTACCTAGCAGGATTAAGTTTAAAAACTGAGAAAACCGTTTCATTAAAGTGGCATAAAAATGTTAGAATTTTAGAATTTTGCTCCGCTATTCTGTTTGCTTTTAGACTGTTAAGTAATAAGTTAACATTAATACAATTATACGAATATCTAGATAAAAAATATAGAGCTCCAGAAACTCTATCTAGAACTACTTGAAAAAGACTTTTTAACAAACATTTTTTCCAACCTTAAAACAAGCCCTTTAGGTCCAGTGGATGTGTTTGTTTTTTGGCATTCCGATTTTTATGTTTTCTATAAAATTTTTACGGTCATTAAAAAGTCTGGTGTACAGTATGTTATCCTATTATTACTATTTATGTCTACTTCCATGCTTGCTATCATACTTTTTTCTATATTATTTATCCTTTAATCATATATGGTGACTAATACCTTGCTACCTAAATTTTTTCTCATCATTCCTTTTATTCCTATCACTATTAGTTCTGAGTGAATAAATCTATATTTTCTCTTTTTTAATTCTCTCTCTGATTCTTTAGAAATTAATTCAATCGTTTTACATTGATCCCCTACACATTGAATTGATATTTCTCTACTGCTTCTAAAAAATTGTGTTATGGACTCAAAAATTCCTCTGTTATATAAAGTTTCTGAATCCTTGGGTTCTAAATCTTTCATAGTTTTGTTGGGGATCTATAATTTCTTCTAGTCTTGTATCATGCTCTTCTCTTCTATTTAATATTCTATCTAATATTTCTTCTGCTACTGCTAGATGACGGTCTAGATTCCTCTTGAATTGTTCTAGATCTTCCTAAAAATGGGCTTGCTAAACTATTATGCCGCATGAGGAAACTTAAATGATTTAGGTTGTTTGGTATTTCTTATTATTGTTTCTTTTCCGGTTGGTTCAAGTTTTAAGCTTTCTATTTTTTCTGTTATATTTTTTAATTCGTTTTCTGTATTAGGTGTAGGCGCGTTTGAAGAGGGCTTTTTGTCTAAAGTGTCTATCTTCTTATGAAGTGATAGTAATAAAGCTATTATAGTATTGCTTTGCTTTATTATTACTTGATCTGATGTCTTTTGAGATCTACAATATGAAAATCTCTCAGATTCCCCTCTTTGAAATATCTCTAATATATTCTTTTGTGTCTAAATAGTTTTTATATGTGATAGAACTATCGGTCATTAACTTAAAACTACTTTCTTTAGTTCTTCTATTTTTTCTAAAACTTTTTCTTTTAGAAATTTTATTTCTAATTCTAAGTTTTTAGTTTTGTCTAGTTTACAAGTTTTTTTCTAGAATAGTCTTATTTTGTTCTTTAAGATAGTCAGAGGATGTTTGATTCTCTTTATAAATTTGACTTATAAAGAGAAATTATAAGTTGGTGAAATGAGTGGTGGAGATTTAATTGAAATTTGAAATGTGTGGTGATTGTTGAGTAGTTGTCAAATCAATAGTCAAATCATGGTAGGTGAAATTATAAGTTGAAATTATAAAGAGGATCAAACAAGCACTAATTTACTATTTATATTTTTAATTTCTTTTTGAAGTTTTTTATTATTGTCTTTTAATTCTAAGTCTAAATGTTCTAGCTTTTTTAGATCCAAGTAGTCTTAATTACTCTGATACCAAATTAGGGGGGTATGTTAAAAAACAAACACGTCCACTGGAACTAAAGGGCTTGTTTTAAGGTTGGAAAAAATGTTTGTTAAAAAGTCTTTTTCTAGTAGTTCTAGATAGAGTTTCTGGAGTTCTATATTTTTTATTTAGATATTCGTATAATTGTATTAATATTAACTTATTACTTAATAATCTAAAAGCAAACAGAATAGTGGAGAGGAATTCTAAAATTCTAACACTTTTATGCCACTTTAATGATAATGGTTTTCTCAGTTTTTAAATTTAATCCTACTAGGTACTTTCTTTAACTAACAATAATTGTTTACTAGCTCTATCTCTCTTGGTTTTTTTTTTTGGCTTCACTTAAGACATATAAACTTGAACCTGATTCCCTTCTATTAGGTTACCACTGGCACTCCCTAATAGAACACCTAAGCTAATTGATTCCTTTAAAACAAAAGGAGGATTCCAACGGGCTCGCTCCGACCTTAACATTTCCTCTACAACCATGTTTAAAAGGATTGACTTAGATACAGTACGGCTTCTGAAAATCAAGTTATGCTTTTATGATATGCATAGGATGAAGGAAAAAATATTAACAAAACACTTTTAACAAGAATATACAAAACTAAAAATACAAAGCTAAAAATGAAAATGAAACTTCATATATTTTTTTAGAGAGATTAAAACATGATAAACTAATTACAAGCTAAGGATTTCCTTTTCGGGAAGTCACTAAAAGGCTTAAAAAGACATAAAAATATTAAAATATTACCTTTATGATAATGCTTTCTGCTGCAACTATACAAATTTTGGATTGAGAATTTTCTACTAAAAAGGGATTGAAAAGTTTACAAAGTGTTTTTTCGTTCAGTGCTTCGTGTTCGAGTTGGAGAGTGTGTCTTCAACTGATATGAAGAATCCCTTTTTTGGGAGCAGAGAATCTTAAAATGCTCTAGTAAGAATTTTTCCTACCTTACACGCATATGCTTGGGGATATTGAGCATCTGTTTTGTATTTGAATTCTTTACACGTAGATGAAAATCTTCAGATTTTTTGAAAAAGTGTTCGTAGGCTCCTTGAAAGTCTTGGCCTCGAGTTGTAGGGTATTAAATGAAATTGGTCCTTGTTGTAGAAGATTTGGCCTCAAAAGTCTTTTTTTGTACAAGCTTTGTTGGAAATTTTCCTTTCTCTGTCAGAGGCTTAAATACTGTCTCAATTATGTGTCTAAATTGTGAAGCGCGATTGAGTCCAAAGACATCGCATCATCTGAATTATTACTATTTCTGTACTGTTCTTTATTGTCTTCATCTGAGATATTTTCTGAAGAGTCTTTTTCTGGTATTGGACAAGGGTGAATTTCTTTTTCCACATTATCTTTGTCTAGAAAAATCCGCTCTGAACGTCTCTTCAATAGCTTTACTTATTCTGTTTTCAATTTTTTCTTTTCTAACAATCTTCATCCTTCTTCTTCTTGATGGTCCTTCATCTACACTGTTCTTAGGAGTTTTTTGCATTTCTTCAATTTTTGCTAAAATCTTTTTTAAAGAAACAATGTTTGCTTCTGGGTCTTGGCTTTCTTGAAAATATAGCATAACTCCTTTTCCTTTGTCTTGGGTCTGAGGTTCTTGAGAATGATTGTATTTTACAAAGTAGTCACATTTCCCGTGGGGCTATCCCAGAGTATCCTAGATTTCTTTGTTTCGTAAATTTTGTTCTGTAACAGAATTATCAGTTTGTTGAGTCTGTCTTAATGAGAGGAATCAACAGTCTTTTGAGTCTGTTGAGCTTTTGGCAAGCTCATAGCCATTTCTGGGTTTGAAAAGTCTTTACCAATTACCAGTAAAACTGGACTAGCTTCTGATTTATTAGCTCAGAAGTACCTCTTAAGATATTCATTGGAGAATATCCACCCATCTCAGTCTTCTTATTTTGGCTAGAAGATGAAGCCTTTGGGAGACTGAGTTTTAACCCAATCACTTCTTTTTCTAGATATGAGATCTGTTTCTAGAGAATGAGCTTATCATTCATAAGCTTCTGATTTGTCTCATTTAAAATTTTGTAATTTCTTTGCATGGTTTCACATTGGTTCCAAAAAGAGTATTTGCATCTGTATCTCGTGTAACAGAAAAATTTAAAGGGGGATCTGACAAATTTCTGAGAGAAGAAGAAATATAAAAATTTAATCCAATAAGCTGTCTGGCTGAATCTAATGCTTCTTTAAGATTACTAAATCCTTTAAAAAGTGGGTTTCTAAAATCTTTAATGCTGTTTAAAACTTCTAGCCATGTATGAAAAATTCCTAAAGTTTTACCTTTAATAACAACATAAAAATTAAATCTTGCTCTGTTCTAATTAAAATGTTCTGATAATGAATTCATACATGCAAGAAAATATTTCTGATCTTTTAGATTCTTATTATACGATATCTAAAGATTGTTTAAAAGAGATTTTTGTTCTTTACTTAGTGCAGTAATATCGTTTAAAGTTTTAAAAGAAATATTACTACTTAGATAACAAATAAGTTCTTGTTTACCAAACTGTATTTAGGCTTGATAATTTGTTCTGTTCTGGCTAGACGAAGTCTGTAAAGAAACTTGAGGTGCAAAGTTATTCCCTGGGGGAATACCAGGTCCGAGTGGCTGTCTGGCTATCTGAAAGAAAAAATCACATTATTTCAAAATTTAAGGAATCTTTCTCTATTATTAATCTACTTAATATGTATGCTGCTTTATTTACACTTCCTTTAATGTGCTCAAAATCTATATTAACTCTTCTATTGACTATTCTATCTAGAAAATTTAACCATCTTCTTCTACTACTCCTCTTAGTATTTGTTTTCATTTTATTATAAAATGATACTATTGCAACACACTCTGTTCTAATAGTGATTTCTTTTTTAGAAATAATAAAGAGTTCAAAGCTATCTAGTGCATAGTTTACTGCTAACAATTCTGTATCTATACTACTCATGTTTCCTTTTTCTTTATAATTATCACTATTGTATCTACAAATTCTTTCTGTAGATTTATCAACTTATTTGTTGGGTTTGCAAATTAAAATTGTTCCCCAGCCTAATATACTTCTATCAGTCTCAATTATTAAATAATCTGTCTCTAATGACATAGCAAGTTCTAGCAAAATTTTTATTCTTTCTTTTATTGTTTAAACTAATTTTATATCTTCTTGGTTAAAAAATCTTTGTCCTGTAGGAGAGGTCTTAGCATATAAAGGTCCTGCCATTTTTCCCAAATCTTTGATAAAAGGCCTTGTATAATTTACTAATCCTAAAAATTTCTGTATTTGTTTTAAGTCTTCTAATTCATCTGGAAATTCTAAAGCTTTCGGGGCTATATGAGGTTGTAGTTTAATTTTTCCTTCTCCAATATTTACTCCTAAAAAATCTATATATTCTTTAAATAAAACCATTTTCTTTTTACTAATTATTAAGCCATCTCTAATAAATTTTGAAAATACAATCAGTAGATAACCTCTATGTCCTCGTCTGTTTTTACTAAAGACTAAAATATCATCTATATAGACTATTACAAATTTACTATGTTTATTAAATATGTCTTCCATTGTTCTTTGAAAAATACTGGGTGCATTCTTTAAACCAAAAGGCATAACTAACTATTCATAATGTCCTTTTGGACAAGTAAAAGTTGTCCATTTAATACTGTCTTTGTGCATATTTACTTGCCAAAATCCTAATTTTAAATCAAATTTACCAAAGATTTTACATTCTTGTATTCTATTTATTAAAACTGTTTTATCTGGTATATTATAAGCATCATCTATTGTATTGTCATTAAGTCTTTTGTAATTAATTATCATTCTATTTTTTCCTCCGATTATTTCTGAATGATTTCTTACTATAAAAGCTACTGATCTATGAGGGCTATCTGATTTTCTTATAACTCCTAATTTTAATAATTCTGAAATATGCATTTTAAAATCTTCTACATCTAGATTAGTAGCTTCCATATTTTTTGTCTTAATTATATATTCTGGATTTTTTATTTCTAATTCGCAAACTATTTTATCTTTCTCCCAATATTTTAACACATTTTCCCCTAAAATTTCTAAATTTTCAAATTTTGATATTAAATGTTCTATCTCTTGTTCTGTGATTAAAGTAAAATAAATTTTTTCATTATCTAAGAATTCATTAATTTCAAAGTCTAATTCTTCTATATCTGTTAAACTATCTTCTTCTAAGGAATTTTGTTCAATTAACTAACATTCTCTTTCTTTTTTTGCAAGGGCAATTTTTCTCTAGGGGGTTTCCACCACGCTTCTCAGCGCACTTTGATGGAAAATCAGTTGTGTTTATTGGACTGAACAATGTATGTTTTTGTAAATGTATGAAATCTTTTGTAATTGTAATGCTATCATTATCTTTTAACAAGAAACTTAATTTTATTATAAAGTTTGTGTCTTTTAAATTTAGTTTTCTTATCCAAGTTAAATCTTTTGGTAGAGCATATTTTATACTTTGTCCACAATTTGTTTCAAAACTAATCTTACTATTAGGTCTAAGTAATTCTGTATATTTATACAAATCTTCGTCCATTTGTTTTGCTTCTATTGGTTCTTTTGCTTGTACTATATATTTTGAAGGTATTAACTTTTTATTAATAATACAATTAGTACATCCCGAGTCTATTAATCCTAAGCATTCTATTATATACGTTTCTATTTTTATTTGACATTTTACCTTAATGCTTTTTAACTTTTCTGTATTACAGACTACTTGAACATATGATATTTGTAAATTTTCTATCTCTGGTTCTTCTATTATTGCTTTTCCTTTATCACTGTATTCTAATAGTTCTAATCTTTTTATCATTACTTTCTGCATGTCTTCTAAGTTTTCTATTCGTTTCCTAAGTATTTTAATTTCTTGGTTAGTCATATATTCTTTTATTTCTGGTAACCTTTCTTCTTCATAAGAGATTAACATTTTTTGTTCTAAACAGTTTATACAAACTTCTTTAAAACATTCTTTACATTTGACTCTACAGTATTTAGCTGGATACCAATTTCATAAAAAACAAGGTATACTGTCTGTTCCTTCTTTCCTATTCCAATTATACTTGCATTCTTCTATAATAATGTTCGTTAAACTATATTCTTCTTTTGAGAATTAGGAATCTTTTTCATGTATTAAGTTTGAAAATTCTTTTATTATTTAATAGTCTGATTTTTCAATCTTTTGGTCTTTTATTATATCTTCTACTGAAACTATACTATAAATAGATTATTGATCTGAGACATATTCATTTAATTGAATTAAATCTTCATTAGTACATTCTACTAAAGTGCTTCTTTTATCATAACTATTGATTCTTTTAGGACAAGTTCTAGCTAAATGTCCATTACTATTACATACAAAGCAACTTAATTAATTTCTATAAGTTTTTCAAGCTTAAATTTTCTAACATGTTTTTCTTGATTTAAATAAGGTTTTCTTTTATTTGACTTTCTAAGATAATATATTTTCTTGCCATAGTCCTTATTTTTATTTTTTCTCCATTTATTATTATTATTTGTTTTAGAGTTTGCCGCGCCATAAGTCTGAGGGGTAAAGATGTCTTTACAAAATTTAAAATCTGTCTTTTTTAATTGCTTATGAATTTGAAGTTTCACACATTTGTTTTCTAAACATCTTATTATATGTTGAACTCACTGTCCTATTGTCCATGGATAATTTGGATTTTCTTTTACTGAACTAGAGTTACTCCATTTTTCTGTTATTTCTAATCCTAAGGCTCCTGGTAGTTTATGAAAAAGTTTATTTCCTAAGTCTTGATTAAATGTATTTCCTAAGATAGTTGTTAAATAATAATATTCATTTAAAAATTTCTTAACATACCTACCTTTCGTCCATTTATATAAATTTAATTGTTCTAATTCTCTCATTGCCTTTCTTTGAGTTTCTCTATGTCCTGAATTAGGATCTGATCCGGTTGCTAAAATTTGTATCTAATTGACAAAATTATATGGATTACTTTCTTTACTCTTTAAATGATTATAGTCTTGTTCCCTGTCATGTTTAAATGCTTCCCACATTGCTTTAGCGCTTTCTCCTAAATATGTTTCTAGATATCTATACATTTCTACTGTATCCATTTCTTGAAAGTTTCTAAAGTAATGTCCTATTAAAGTATTTTTCCATACTTCTATTACATTTGTCCAAGTTTGAGGATTGTGTGCTGCTAAGTTTAAAATATAATCTTTAGCTAACGCTTGGAATTCTATTGGTTTTTCTAATGGTCTTTCACCTCCTCTGGCTATGTATCTTGTGTTTTCAGGGGGATCTTTATAGCCTGTGTATGGTCTTCTTGGAAGAAAACTATCATAATCAATATCTACTTCAATAGTTCTTTCAAAGAGGCTTTTTATGCTAGAAAAAGTCATTACAGTTTCATCTTCCATTAGTTCTTTTTGATAACTATTGTTTGAAATTTTTGTAATATTTTCTTTAATTATTCCTACTCTAATATTTTGATCTTGATCATAATACAAGTATTCTTCTTCGCTTAATTGTTTTTTAAGATATAATTGATCTTCTAATTAAGCTCTTTTGGGAAAATAATTCTTTCTATTTTTTCATCAATTAATTCTAAATGTATTAGATCTTGTTCAGAGTCTTCATTTTCTTCTTGATTTTGTATAGTAGAATAATTAATGAATCTTATATTGGTTCTTCCTTGACTATCTTTATATGTTAATGCTTCTTTTGGGGCTATGATTGTTTCTTTTTGTTCTAATAATTTATCTAGTTGCCAATCTAATCCTGCTAATTCTTCTGCTAAAAATTCTTTTGGTTTTACCATATTAATACCTTTATTACTCATCAGATTTACTACTTTTCTACATAGATTTTATACCTAGTCTGAAAATCAAATGAACATCTTCCTAGAAATCCTATGGATATTAATAGATTATCTCATCTAATGGTTTCTTCATATATTCTTTAGTTTGTATTTCTATTTTTATGTTTTCTATAAAATCTTTTACGGTCATTAAAAATTCTAGTGTACGGTATATTATCCCATTATTATTATTTATGTCTACTTCCATGCTTGCTGTCATACTTTTTTCTATATTATTTATCCTTTCATCATATATGGTAACTAATACCTTGCTACTTAAACTAGATTACCACCCGTACATTGCACATGAAGATACCAAATCAAATTATATTTAACATTAGTACGAAATATTAAGTAATGTATGATTAATCATATTGAACTATAATGTTTTGATTATCTTACTGTTAACGAATAGTTACTATAGGCTTACTCGATATAGAAAGCTATTAAGTGACTTTAATAGGAGTTACAAAAAGACCCAACAAACTCAATACTCACGGGTACCCGATCCTGTTAAAATAGGGAGTAGCCGACTAAATAAGTAATTCACTCGGAGATAAGATGAAAAAAATTGACCTGACTTAACAATATACCGAGAAAAGGCATGATAATTTTTACTCGTATCCAGCCTATTTACCTTTTTTGGACAAAAATAAAAATATTTACTAAAAACTCTAATGGTTTGAAAGTAAAAAGATGATAAAACTTATCAAGAAAGCTTAGTAATTTCGATTGTAGTTTTAATGTTTAGAATACAATTTAATAAACAAAAAATGAAAATAGAAATATATAAATATATTTAAATTGGCTAATAAATGTGTAATATGAATTACATGTGCTAACCCTTCCCTGACCTGTCTCCGATTTAAGTGGGGATGAGAAAAAAATTGATATGTACGTTAACGAGTGTACCATACCCAATCCTGACCTGACCCCTTATCATTCTTATATATCAGAAAATTAAACAATTTATTTTTCTATGTGACTATACTGCGAATTGTAAACTATGAAGCATTAATTAAACTATATTTGTCATATACAAAAGAAATAACGTAATAATTAACGACTCGATTTAAAAACATATAAACAATAATTAAAAATTAATGCATCAGCTAAAGATTAAATAGTTTAATACAAATTACGAAATACCTCTTAGATAAGTTATGCATATTAAAAAACTTTTAAATTAAAAAAATCAAAAAAAACATTGTATATAAATTAATCTAACAAAATATTTAAGAAGAAAAGATACACCCGACAAAATATTTAATCAAAATATTTGAAGATAAGAATAGATAAGTATCATAATTCTTAACTAATTGAAAAACATAGAAATATTAATTTATAATATACCGCAGAATCAACCTAACTTGCAAATAATGTCTAAAATGTCCTCACTTAAAGCAGTTTTGACGGGAAAACTGCGGCACAAAGGTACTGTAGACTAATCTTCTTTTATATATATATAGATTTTTTCTCATCATTCCTTTTATTCCTGTCACTATTAGTCATAAGTGAATAAATCTATATTTTCTCTTTTTTAATTCTCTTTCTGATTCTTTAGAAATGAATTCAATCTTTTTACATTGATCTCCTACACATTGAATTGATATTTCTCTACTGCTTCTAAAAAATTGTGTCCTGAACTCAAAAATTCCTCTTTATATAAAGTTTCTGGGTTTAAAATTTTGAATCCTTGGGCTCTAAATCTTTCATAGTCTTGTTGGAGATCTATAATTTCTTCTAGTCTTGTATCATGCTCTTCTCTTCTATTTAATATTCTATCTAATATTGGTCTTCTGCTACTGTTAGATGATGGTCTAGATTCCTCTTGAATTGTTCTAGACCTAAAAATGGGCTTGTTAAACTCATTATGCTGTATGAGGGAAATTAAATGATTTAGGTTGTCTGGTATTTCTTATTATTGTTTCTTTTCCAGTTGGTTCAAGTTTTAAGCTTCCTATTTTGTCTATTATATTTTTTACTTCGTTTTCTATATTAGGTGTAGGTGTGTTTGAAGAGGGCTTTTTGTCTAAAGTGTCTATCTTCTTAAGAAGAGATAGTAGTAAAGTTATTATAGTATTGTTTTGCTTTATTATTACTTGATCTGCTGTCTTTTAAGATATACAATCTGAAAATCCCTCAGATTCTCCTCTTTGCAATATTCTAGTATTTTTTTGCGTCTAAATGGTTTTTATCTGTAACAAAACTATCAGTCTTTAACTTAAAACTACTTTCATTAGTTCTTCTATTTTTTCTAGAGTAGTCTTATTTTGTTCTTTAAGATAGTCTAATTTACTATTTATATCTTTAATTTCTTTTTGAAGTTTTTTATTATTGTCTTTTAACTCCAAGTCTAAATACTCTAGCTTTTTTACCATTAATATCCGTATCACTACCAATTATCTATATATATAATAAGAATAAGGTCTAATAGAATTTTTTTCCCGTCTTTTCTGCTTATGTCATTGATGATGTCATTTTATTATTTTTAATCTATGTCATTTCATTTTTATGATTTTGTTTTCCAAATTTTTTGGGAAAATTTTATTGTATTTGGATACCGGCGTCCCTCATCTAAATTGCTAAACTGGAGGCTTCTTCTACGAATCTTCCTTTTCAGCCCTTCAATAATAATTGTGAATCCATGCATATCGAAATTATACTTGTAGTTGATCTGAATGCCCAAATTTTATATTACTTACTTATATTCAATAAGTAAGTAATATTAAATTACTAAAAAATATATATATTTCGTGCCTAAATGTTGTGGTGAAAATGGTGGTATCGTGTTGCGGTACAACTGTTTTTGTTCCTTAGTCAATATTTGAACTTGTCTTCAAATATTCTTTAATTCAGATTTTATCTCCAAATTTCTTCAATTTCGTGAATTAGCTGAAGTCTTCCTATTTTGTTTCCTTCAATTCCTTGAATTAGCTAGAGGCTTTTAGCATCGATAATTGTTACATTAGTTTTAAATCATTAAGGGCAACACATTCATAAAAACAATGAATGGATATGGATGGAATGGATTAAATAAATACCTTCAGATAAATCTTGGGGTAATTGAGTAGTTTTAAGACTCAAATTTGAAAATATTAATCTACATTTATAGACGAATGTACTAATGTTCTATAGAAACGGGGTGAAATTACAATTTCACCTCATATTGTGCAGTAAAAGAAAATATATATAATAATATAATTTTACTCGCTATCTGTAAACATATTTGTATAATCATCTATACATGTGACATTACTCAATTTGAAAAGGAGAGCAAAAACAGGGATATGATATAATCATATATATTATATAAGACGTGTGGTTTTTATTTTGATGAATAAATAAATTCGAGAGAAATCTATTTGGATTAATTGCTCATCTGAAGCAATATTAGTACCATCTTTTTAGTTCTTATTTCATTTTTACATGTTGCTATCTCAAATTTTATTAGAATTTGATCTATTACTTATCTCCAAAAATTTTTAGACACTGGCTTGTTGTGATAATTCGATGGGTTCATTGAATTTCGAGATGCATTATATTTTTGCTGTCTGTTGATCTATTCAATAGAATCATGTATTGCAATTTCAACATACATGATCATCTAATGGCTAGATGACTGTTAGATGGTGGGGCAGTACTGAGCATGTAAATCTTCATCCCAAATATAGGTTCTGCTCATATAGTTCACAATTTATGATATACATTACTTTTTACTCTTTCTGTCCTACAAAGATATTCCTCTTTCATTTTTCACATAAATTAAGAAAACATCATTTAATTTTATTGGAAAATATACAATTTAACAATATATTTCCTAATATACCTTTTGATTTATTTAATATTCACTTTAGTTGTTCCTTATTGTGATTACTACACACCATAAATGAGAGTACATTAGAAAACTAAAATATTCACTTACGAAAGGAGAATATAAAAAAGAAAGGAAGAATATCTTTTTGGAATAGAGAGAGTATTATTTTGTAACTAAATTGGATTAATGCTTTGTGTATCTCTATCCATCAATGACATATATGCCTTTTTTTACTGGCAAATGTTAAGAGCAACAAACCAACTTTAAAAATATGTAGATAAAGAACATGGATTAGGTAAGCGTCGTTGATTTGTATTGGGCAATCTTACACAAGGTAGTGGCAAATTAAGAATTTTTATTCTGCTATAGTCTAAATCACTACTCTTAGGATCTGCTGGAAGAAGCTTCATCCCTGGCTACAGCTTTGGAACAAGAAAAGATCCATTGCAATCAATAGAACGATGAGGAGATGTCTGAAATAATTATCATGACCTATCTAGAAAACGTATATAAAGGACCTTTAAATTGTGTATACATTCTGAAAATAAGCTACATTAAGTTTTTAGTTTTTGAGATCATTGTTACCTAGCAATTAATGAATACTGATTATATATTTTGAAAAAAGTCATCATTAATTTATGACTATTTCCTAGGCACTTCTCTCTCTATCTTTTTTTTTTAATTTTACAAACAAACACATATTAAATTTTAAAAGTAGCATACAAGAGGTCTTACTAAATTCGAACTAAATCAAAGTAATAAAGCCATGTTATAGCACAAAATAAACTTTTTAAACATTGACTAAGTATGTTAATGTCTTATTATTTAAGTGCTATTTTAATACTGTTGGAATTTTTTATAACTGTTTTTTCCGTGCAACGTACATGTGAGATATCTAGTAGTAAATAATAATGATGGTGATGATGATGACAATAATAATAGTAGGAAACAAATAATATGCATCCAAAATAGATAATCGTTAGCAACACGTATTGTGATGGTTTTACAATCAGTAATTATGAAGATAGATATAAAGACAATAATTTTAAACAATAGCAATAGTTTCCCTATTACTAGTAAATAATATGCAACCGATCAATATTACTAAATAACAATTACAATAATAAAAAACATTAAGTATTATAAAAATGTAATAATAATTTCCTATATTAGTAGTATCTTTTTAATATGCGATTGAAATAAATAATAATTTTTCTTCCATTACTTAATAATTTTTAATATGCAAGTGAAAAGACTTTACAAATTCCCATTGTTTTTACCATTAATATCCGTAGCACTACCAATTATAGTAAATAATAATAACAATAATAATAGGAAACAAATAATATGCAACCAGTAAATATTACTAAAAAAACAATTACAATAATAAAACAAACAATAAATTATTATAAAACATGTAATAATAATATCCTATAGTAGTATTTTTAATACGCAAGTGGAGAAAATAATAATTTTTCTTCCATTATGGGCATCACATTCGTACAATAGTTACCGGAAAAGTCGCGCACAAAAAAAAAATTGTTGACCCAAAAAGTCCTACACCTGATCACTCTGATTTTTCTTCACAAAAATGGGTGGACCTACTTGAGTGGCAGCAATGTAAATTTTATGGTCAAACCTAGCCTTGAGGAAAATTGTCTCTTACTTCGTTGGCCCCAGTAGTCGCCTCCAAGTTCATGTCAGCAGCATTTGGTTGGTTGGGAAGTGAGACAATTTTTATAAAATTGGCCAGAAAGTGTTTCAAACATATGCTAAATGATGTTTTCTCAATTTATGTGAAAAATGAAAGGAAAATATCTTTATGGGACAGAGAGAATATTTTTTTAGCACGTGTTTCTTGTGTATTCACATGTCAAACATACATCAGCGTAACATAGTCAAGTGTATGACATCAATATTCAAGTATTTAAAGATGATGTTATAGTCGAAAGAAATTATCTTATATCAAACGCATTGTTAAATATGTAAGTAGGGGTGGGCATTTTAGAACGAAAAACCACAAAAACTGAAGGACAAAATCATATTGAGTTGGTCGGTTTTCACTGTTTTTCTGGTTCGGTTCGGTCGGTTTGAGAGGGATATGAGGAGACACAGTTCAATTGGCGATTTAGTGGGCTTCGAAATGTATAAACCATAACAACCAAACCGACTGAAGAAAGTAAGCTTGAACCAGAAACTTTAACCAATGTTGTAGGCTTTTGCCATAGTTTCCTAAAGTTTAAAATTTAGATTCGCCAAAATTCAAAGATGGCAGTAGCAGAGGAGAAAGTGTTAGCCACCATTATTGCCAGAAAAGCTATCGAAGAAGATTGAGGATGAACTGCGAACGTTATATGTGTGTAGTGTGCATCTTCAACTTCTAGAAGAATTATTGCCGGATCTAGGTTTCTCGTCCCCACCGTCTTCCTTCTTGTTCTACTTTTTTTTTAGGAATTCCTTCTCATTCTTCGTATATGGTTGTGAAAGTGTTGTTGCTTGTGGATGGATTTGATGTCTAGATTCCAGTTTCACTCGAAAAAAATGAAAGACAAACAGGTAGTCAAACCGTTGGTTAAGCCTAAACTAACCGACACGAAACCGGTTCGGTTGGTCTCCGTGGCAAGCATACTAGCTGTTGGTTTTGGTATAAAAAATGGCATCATTTCAGTGTTGTCCAGCTAAAAAACCGAAGCAAACCGACCAATGCCTACGCTTATATGCAAGTGGTCAATTGAAAAGGCACAAAAAAAAAAAAAAAAAAGATAAAGAGATAGAGTGAGTTATATTTGGGACAACCAAGGTCGTGGACATTGATGAAAGTCACCGTGGCCTATTATTTTCAAGATTCAAATTCACACAATTTTCGAACATCGGGAACTATATGGATCAAGATGAAGAAATAATACAGTTTTTCTTTTCTCATATTCGTTGTTAATTGTCTCTTCTCTTATAGTTCTAATTTTGGTACCTTAGTGTGATGACAGTTGTTATAGACATAAAACTAAAGAGACAAATTTCCACTAAATTTCAAACGCAAGTCACAATTCAAGATCTGATTTTAATGAATAAAGAGTACATGTATCATTCTTTCGTGCAAAATAATATTTTTACACCTTTCTCTTATTATGTTTAACACATCAATCAATGTATTTTAACAAGTTTCAAACTCTAACACTAACAATATGGGCTACGTTTGTGGACAACTGTAAAATAATATTTTACACCTTTCTCTTATTATATTTAACACATCAATCAATGTACTTTAACAGGTTTCAAACTCTAATACTAACAATATGGGCTGCATTTGTGGACAACGAATGTTACCTGTTAATGAAGTTAATTTCAAAGCAGCCAATCATCATTGGTACTCATTTACAGGTGTCATCCTTCAATGGTGAGTTATAAAACTACAGTACTAATGTATGCCCTATGAACATAATTTTTTTTACATGTAAATAACTATTTTCTTAACATTGTATAAAAAGTGCTACCACTTCCAACTAAGACTGATAGTTGCTTCCAGATTGAATTTCCTTTCAACTAGACTATCACTCGTACATTGCATGAGAAGTATATATATCAAATTATTTTAAATAATATGAAAATTTCTAAGCTTTTTTGAATGGTGAAATTTTATAAGGTTACATTACCCAATAAGGAATAACAAGTTTTTAACATCAGCCAAAGAAATAATATAATTTTGCTTTTGTCATATTAAATTAACTATAATTTACAATAAATTTTGACTCAAATATTATCTTTAATGTAAATAAATATAATTTTTTGCAGTAATTAGATAAATGACATGGTGCAAAATAATTGTTAGTGGGGTGATATCATCTACTGAAAAAATATTTTTTCTTCAAAACCAATGAAGCCATAAAGATGAATCAAATTAATAATACATAAAAGTAGTTATAATTTTTTTTAGGAGAAGAAGTTGTGATTATTAATATCCGTATCAGGAAAAATTAAGAAAAAGTAGTAATAATTGGAAATTGAAAAAGACATGTGATTAAAAAAACGTAAGAATGAGTGGAAGGCTAGATTTATGTGCTAAGAGCTATCGAAAAGATTTAGAACGAAACTTAGAAAATCGAGTGCAAGGCCAAACATGGATACAGAAATTAGGGACTTATGAGAATCCCAGGAAAGAAATCTAATTTTTCTTGAGAAAATATAAGACTAGAATTGATAGTACAAAACATGCCTAGAGTTACAGAAACAGATAAAGAAAAGAGCTCGTGGGTAAAAAAACATTAAGCAAAATTTTCAGTGTTACTTCAAAATATAAATGGATAAAAAATTGAAAGGATATGTATTCACCAATCAATTCCCAATTTTTAAGACAGAAGAGAATACAAAAACAAAAAAAAAGTAATTGAAAAAAAAAATAGAATACCACACAAGTTACTACAATATAAAAAAATGTCCCTCTAACAAATATTTTACAGGAGAATTGCAGTGTAAAGTTATTGCAGACTTAATTCATTTGACATAATATATATGAGGTTCTACAATATAGAAAATGGTAAGTGATAATAATCTTAGTTACTAATATACATTCTCTAACGAGCACAAGCATTAAACGAATACATTATAATTAATAGTGACACATTTCTGTTTCTCATATAGGGATTATTGAAATTTTGGAGACTGTCACTAACCAAAGCCTTGTTGTATAGGATCTAGTAGCGTGTTTGAACTCACGTGGCCAAATAGAACTCAATGCCCAATCAGAGGAGTCTCCAAGATAAGGCCAAAATATATGACTTGGGATCACACAAAATTGTCCGATCAGAAGGTGACTGAACAGGAATGGCTGAATAGGAGTTAAGTTCGGTACATGGGACTAACCAGTTTAGCCTTGGCAGCACAAGATGGGGGGTGCAGCCAGAACAGAAAATAGCCGACCAGACTTTTCACAGAGTAGAGAATGTCCTACCAGGGTTCCTGGTTCCAACTGACAAATATGATACAATGGAGGGATGCAAGCGTATTAGACATGAAAGATGGTTGACGGATGAAGATGGTTATTTACACAAAAATAGGAACATATTGTACTTTTAAGACTACCCATTATACTTATGTCCGAGCACATTGTATAAAATTCCCAAAGCACCGTGGGACCAGTATATAGATATAGGCCTTGGGGAGCCAAGTGAGAGACAATTTTCAGTAAAAAAATGGAATCTAGAGGGAATTCTTGCATGATACTTATTTAATTCCAAATATGCCTCCTAATCTAGTTACCACTCTCGCGCTCATATCAAACCCCACTGTGATAAGAAAATCTCTAATTTTGCTTTGGGCCCACGCTCTTCCGATCTTTCCATTATTAGTTTTCGAAAGCAGCATATCTAGTTTTCTGAGGTAGGTTCTGTTCACCTATCCACAGGAGGTTCAAGTAGTTTATGAGGTCAAATCATCCCGAGATGAGTTCATGAGATTTCTGAGAGCTTGATGGACGTTTCTGGAGGTATGCAGGAGAAAGAATGAGCAACAGGAGTTGGCTCATGTCAAAACGCATAAAGGGGGAGTCTTTATAAGTTTACCTTTTGATTGTTTAGTGTCTATTATGATAGCACTTTTTATTCTTTCTCTGTACTAAACTCACCTCATAATTAGTGGATTCATTTGTCCCGTGGCAAAGGTGCCCATAGTTTTCCCAGTTGGGTTTCTGCGTTATCATTCTGGTGTTTTTATTTTATGTATTCATACCTGAGCTAGACACATCTATTTTGCGTTACATTTTACATCGGAAACTGTATCTAGATAGGATACATCCTAATTAAGTTTAGATAATCATGAATTTACACCGTGTTTCCTTGCTTAAGACTCTTTTTATTAGCCTAGTCATAAGCCACCTGGCTGGAGCCATGGTCTACCCAGTAGTGCTTCATATCCTCCTTGATCTTTATCTAAGATTAGACTTTTGGTACCAAAGCAGGTATCCTTTTTTTTTTTTTCATTTTAGCTAAGAAGCCTGTAGGTTGTACGCCAGCCATACGTATCAATCCACATCACCACGTCAAATAAACTTTACTGACTTGGGTCCACGTTAAAATCCAACGTCAACAGTTGGCGCTAAAAGAGGGGCATCGCTTTGTGATGAGTAAGGCCCACACCAACATTAGAAATTATTTTATATATGATTCTCATTTACAAAATGGTAAGGAACCAAGCCGTCGTGAGTAACCGAGAGGAGAATAATTCAGTCTCTCCCAAATTGCAAACACATAGTGGATGAAAGCAATCAACATGTACTCGTCAATCATGTCCTCGGGGATCTTCAGGCCCAGGTGGAATTACTCTAGAGGAAATTGGAACGATTGAGACAACCATTGTCACTGCTCTTAACTCAGGATCCGGGCCACCAAGAAAATGAGACTGAGTCCACCTATTGTGGGTGTTCATAGGTTAGGGAGCTAGGGACGTGACACGCCAAGACACAACTCTCTACGACATCTCAAAGTTATATATGCAGGAGAGAACTCTTTTAGCCCCCGTGTGGTTTCCCCGAGGCGCGAGAACAGTGTGTTTAATAGGTTGGGGCCAAATCAATCACGGAAAGAGCTAATGATCTGTCGAGGAACAGACCACAACAGAGCTTATCCCATTGTTTTAGGGAAATAGGAGCCCTATGGGAGGGGCGGAATCCCAAAGGCGATGGCACACTTTTCCAACATCGAGATGATGGCGGGGTTGAAGGAAAAATGGAAAGACTTCAAAGAAGGGTGGCTTTACTGGAAAGCCAACAAAGATACTAAGAAACGAGGACATGATATCTCCTTCGCCCTTCACTATATGGATTCAAGTTTATCTTAACATGGAAAAAATTAAGACCCCAAACATTACTATATATAATGGGATCACATACTTAGTCACACACATCTATAATTTCAATGCTTGGATGGAATTATATGGAGTCAGCTAGGCCATCATGTGTAGGGCATTCCTAACTACGCTAGGGACCCTATGGGGTCGATCAACTCCTAGTAGTATCTATCATCAATTCATTGCTAATTTAATTGGATCAAAGGTTACAATGTATCTGAAAGAAGCTCTATTATAGGTTAAGGAAAGAAAGGATGAGAAGTTAAATGATTACCTTGCTTGGTTCAACAAGCAAGATATGGACATCGATTATGTATCAGATGAAGCAATCTTGCTGGTGGAAACCACTAGCTTGCTACATAACTCGAGGTTCTAGTGGTCAGCCTACGAGGAAGGCCCAAGAAAGTATTTTGATCTCTTAACTTAGGCCAAAAGATACATCGCGATAGAAGAAGCTATACTTCCATGTTGGGTGATAAGACCAGCAAACAACTAGAGAAAAGAAGAAGGATAACGATCGAGAGCCTTTTGGCTAAAATAGAAATCACAATAAGAGGATTGAGAACTGAGTGGCAGATCATTTCAAGCCTTATCAATTGAAGCCAAAGCCACCAGTTATAACCCATCTGTTAAATACTATACAAGAGTTGATCTTGATGTTATTCGGGGATTGCAAGTATCACTGCTCTATATCAGTCATAAGATAAATCATTGTTGAGACCTGAAGCGTGAAATCCAATGGCTAATTAATAAGAGTCACATGAAGGAATATGTGATATGACATGGACACCAACTCAGTAGAGGACCCCCGCCACCTATGTCGAATATTCCCTAACCCAACGTACCACAGATTCCTCCAGCAGACATCCATGTGTTAATAGGGGGAACTAGACTATAGAAGGATCACGAAATCGGAAGTGGCACTCGGTTAGAGAAGCTCACAATAGTTAACAAATATGCACCCTTGAATGGCCCTAGAAAAAGTAGTAAGAGAGTCATTTGAATTCATTGAGGCAGATGCTGAAGGCGTTATTCACTTGTATAATGACGCTTTAGTCATCACCATGCCATTCTCAGGGATGGGAATCCATCTAACTCTATTAGACAATAGAAGTGCAGTGAACATGATGTTTTGGCAAACATACCAGAGGATGGGATTGGAAGAGGTTGTCCTTGGCCGTATCAGGGAATGATCTCAAGATTTGATTGGGCAATCTATTACCAAAACATTAGATCATACCGATGGTAGAGCTTGGGGACGAGCCGGGGTAAGGAGGACTGTGGCTGATTTTGTGGTGATCGATGTGAACCCTAATTACAATGTCATCTTGAGACGTTCGATGTTATCTGAGTTCAAAGCAACAACTTCTATCTATCACTGCATGATGAAGTTTCCAACTACTTATAGGGCTAGGATTGTACGGTAAAATCAAAAGATGTCGCAGGAATGTAATCTGGATATATTCTTAAGGCAACTGGCTATGCTGAAATGAAAAGACGGACTAGTGGTCGCTAATGATCCTTTGGACCCAAAAAGTTAGGGTATAACCAATGGAGGCATTATGCAGATCACCTTGTACGAAACACAACTAGAAGTTTAGCTTTCGATCAGTGCAGACTTGAAATAGCTAGCTGATGCGATCTGAACTCATTTTTTCCTAAAATGAAATCTAGATGTCTTTGCATAGCCACATGAAGATATGGAGGGATACCACATGTCATAGGCTCAGTGTTGATCTGACAGTGAGACCGAAGAGGTAGAACTTTGGCCCTTCAATGAAGAATGATATGAAGCTATGGCGAAGGAAATAGTGAAGTTCTTAGGAAACAGGTTCATCTAAGAAGCAAGATATCCTGTTTGGGTCACTAACCCAGTCCTTGTTAAGAAAAGTAATGGAACTTGGTCGTTGTGCATCGATTTCACAAACCTCAACAAGGCATGTTTTAAGGATGGTTTCCCTTTTCCACGATTAAACCAGAAGGTAGATGCTACAACGGGACGCGAACTCCTCAGTTTTATGGATGCCTACTCAGGTTACAACCAAATTCCAATGTATGGGCCTGGCGACTAGGAATATGAGTCGTTAGTCATGTACTGTGGATTGTATTACTATTGTAGATGCTATTTGGGCTAAAGAACACATGACGATGTATCAGAGGGTAGTGAACAAGATGTTTGCTGAATAGATTGGAAAGTCAATGTCGATGATATGCTGATCAAAAGCATCGAATCCAAGGATCACATTACTCATCTTCAAGAAATATTCAATATCCTTAAGTGTTACAAAATGAAGTTGAACCCACAAAAATGTTCATTTGAAGTTGACCAGGAAAGTTCTTAGGCTATATCATTAATTAGAGAGGTATTGAGGCCAACTCTGATAAGATTCAAGCTCTTGTTAACATGAAACCACTGACTAGAGTAAAAGAAGTACAGAATTTGACTGAAAGGATAGCAGCCTTAAACCGTTCCATTGCGCAATCGACTAATAAGTGTAGACCCTTTTTTGATGTCTTGTATGGGAATAGAGATTTCCAATGGACTAATATATGTCATGCAGCATTTGATGCACTCAAGAAACATTTGGTCATGTCCCCTATCCTATCTAAGCCAAAGGATGGTGACATGTTGATTTTATACCTTATCATATCAGAAGTGGCGGTAAGCTCCATCTTTGTTAGGATAGAAAATGACATTCAGAAACCATTATATTATATTATCCAAGCATTGAAGGATGCTGAGTTTAGGTATACATCAACGGAAAAGTTAGCTCATACTACACCCTTATGATCTCAACCAGAAAAATGAGACCATATTTCTTACAGCATCAAGTGGAGGTCTTCACCAATTATCCATTGCGCCAGGCACTTCAGAAACCAGACATTTTGAGGAGGATAATGAAATGGTCAGTGGAGTTGGGGCAATTTGATATCATTTCCAAACCACAGATGACAATGAAGTGGTAGGCCTAGCAGCCGAGTTTATTCAGCCTATGGAGCTGGTGGTGAACAATGACTCCTAGTTAATTGTGAACTAGATTAATGGTGACTACAGAACATGGTAACCACAAATGCAGAAGTATTATGAAAAGGTCAGAGACGAAGCAAAGAATTTTATAGCCTTCAAGCTTTGGCAAGTGGTAAGATCTATGAACAGCCATACGAATGCTTTGGTGAGAATGGGAACTAGCTATGTACTTGACCAGCCTAGATCGGAAGAGCCCAGCTCTCCAGCGGGACTAGTGAGCTGGAAAGATAAAATCATCGAATACCTAAAAAAAGGAACCCAGCAGGAAGACTAGGTGAAAGCTCGTCAATTAAGGATCAGAGCTGCCAGGTTTACCCTATTTGGTGATGGACTTTACAAAATGGGTATTCGCAACTTTTACTCCGCTACCTAGATCAGGATGAAGCTCATTATGCATTAATACAAGTTCGTAGGGGGATTTGAGAAACCATTCAAGAGGACAAGCACTAGCTTCCAAAATCCTAAGGTGGGGACATTACTAGCCTTCTTTAGAAAAAGATACAATTGAGTTCGTGCAAAATTCCAAGAATGCCAGTTTTTTGCAACGACCAACCGATCTTCACTAGAGGAATTAAACCCATTCAGAGCTATGTGGCCGTTTGTGCAATGAGGCATTGATCTACTCGGGCCCCTACCACTTGGGAAGGGTGCTACTCAATACGCGATCGTGGCAGTGGATAACTGTACTAAGTGGGTAGAGGTAGAAGCTCTGGCTAAGATCATGGAACAGAAGACAACGAACTTTAGTTGGAAGTCGATTATTTGCCATTTCGGGATCTCGTATGCTTTATTCACAAAGAATGGAAAGCAGTTTGACAAGGTGAAGCTCAAAAAGTTTTGCCAATAGCTTCACATCAGAAATTGTTGTGCCACTCCAAACCATCTGCCAACCAACGACCAAGTACAGGCTGGGAATAAAATCATAAAATATAGTCTAAAAGCCAAATTGAAAAAATTGAAAAGAGCATTGGCAGATGAACTTCCGTTTGTACTTTGGTCCTACCGCACCACAACTTGAACATCAACTGGAGAAACACCTTTTTCAATGACCTCCAACACAGAAGTAATAATCTCACTCAAGATAGACATCCCATCCTATTGTGTCCAACATCACAATCCTAACCAATGTAATGCGATACATTGCAATCGCAAGGTTAAGATCCAAAAGTTTGTAGCTGGAGATCCAGTTGTCGAGAAAGTGCATCCCAGGAGCATTGCTATAAATTGATTTTAAAAGAACTAAGCTAAAAGATCGCATACAAGTATTGTCCTTTCGACCAATTATTGATTATGCATAATTTCTTTTAACCTTGACAAAGTTGATTTGGAGAAGCATAAAATCTATACGGATTCAAATAAAAAAATAAGACAAAACACATGTAATACAAGTACGGCTGCTAGTGTTTTTTTTTTTGGGTGTGTATATATATAGATTGCTTTTTGTTATGATACGTATCAAATGTTAGTGTGCAATTACTTTTGATTTGATTAAAAATCAATCCCTACAGATGGCCCCACTGCAGTAGCTCGTCTTTGAATGGCCAAGTAACTTAATAAATACCAATGTTTTCTACACAATTTTTAAAATTAATTTTACACTAAGCTTTAACAAAAAATCTGGTGTCAGATTGAGACATTCTTAACTATTGGTCACAAATTGTTACAACACCACCGGTCACAACCTAACAGGGTTTGATTTTGCAAAGGGACTAATGCTGAACAAAAAGAAATCAGATCGCAAAGTGGGAGGAACTCTTGAAATCAGATTGTTTGTGAAGGGATTTAGATGCTATCTATTTTTGAGATCAAATCACCATGATGTGGAGTTTGCCATGGTAGATGACGGCGATGGATAAGTGCAGCGGTGAATTTACATGTAGAAATCAGACGCATGTGCTAGTTGATACTACTTGATTCATCCAATAGATGGTTTTATTGTCACAGCACATGTGGTGAGGTGGGAGAGAGACGCGATTTTCCAAAATGGTGTATGCACACTTCAATTTTTAAAAAGAATTCCCAAACTATCTGATTCATGTAATTAATCTTCAAACCACTTGCCCTTTGCCTATTTCTTCTCCCCTCCTCTATCTTCCCTTGTATTAAGAAAAATAATAATATAATGGCTTCCCTTTAGTTAGAAGGGTAGAAAGGAACTCACATTGAGAGCACTCCCAGTGATGGTGTTAAAAAATTGAGAGGAAAAAGCCCAAGTGGAAAAAATTGGGAGAAAAACTCATTTTCAAATAATGTGTGAGGAAAAAACTTGAGGGGAAAATATAGGTATATGTTTTTGGCTTTTTTTCTACTATATATTATATTATGTTTATACTTAAGGATGGCCCATACCTATTAATTATGTGAAAATGTGGGTAGCCGTTGTGAATTTAACGTCATCATTTATATTTTTAAAACGACTTTGAAATAGTATACATATGTGAAAATACAAATTGAAATCTCATTTGTTTTGTTATACATAGATAATAAATTGTGCTCCTATTTAATTTTTTATCTGTCACAAAAATCAAAATTTTTACTTCCTATTTAATAATTGTTTGGTATAAAATTAATATTGGACACTTGAAAGAATATTATTAGTTTGTATAATATTTGTGGAACCAAGAATTGAAGGGAAATTCTCTAAATTTGGGGCCAAATTTGGTCCCATCAAATGGGTGGTTTTGTTGTGGGGTTTTCCCTTAACATATGACTTCCTTTTACTTAGAGCTCGTATAGAAATGATTTTTGTGAAAACTGATTTTTTGGAGAACGTGTGGACATAAAATAACGAAAAGTTACGAATTTACGTGTAAAATAATTTTAATGAGTAAAAGTACAATTAAAAATAAGTTTGAGTGAGAATTAATATTAAGAAAATCATTTCCATATGGAATTTCTAGTAGTACCTACTTCATCGTGTATGACAAAATTAAGAAAGGATCTTTTCGCAAATACCTGCCTAACCTTTTATTTTGTCTAATACTTTTATTATTTTTCCCTTTAATAAATATCTTTTAATACCCTCACCCCATACCCCATACCCCAATCCCCTACCCACCTCCCTGATCCCCAACCAACCCCCCATCCCGCCCTGCTCACTGCTGGAGATCGGCAGGCCAGATTCTGGCTGACATCATGCTGGTTAGCCAAATTCGGCTTGTAGGATTCCAGCGAACCCCATCGGTTTTACCTTTTTTTTTCTTTCCTTATTTCCCTTTTTTCTTTGTTTTCTCTCTTTTATGTTTAGTCATTTTTTCTTTTTCTTGTTTATGTTTTAATTCATATAATAGATGATATTATATTATTTTAACATAGGTTGTTATATGAATAATATAAACTGTTAAACAAATAACATAGGTTGTTATACAAATAACATAACTTGTTGTACAAATAAAATAGGTTGTTACATAAAAAATATAGTTTGTTATACATATAACACAAAATTTAAATAACATATATGTTAAACACATAGCATATCTTGCTAAACAAATAACAACAGTTATTATGCAAAAGACGTAGCTTGTCACATAAGTAACATAGTGTGTTACGCACATACCATGATGTGTTGGACAAGTAACATATTTTGTTATGCAAATAATATATATTGTTATTGAGCAATAAATCATTGAAACAAGCCAAAATGTTACTTAAACAGCTGAAGATAAGTCCTATGGTAAAAACATTTAAATAAATTATAAAAAATCAGAAAAAAATAGAAAACAGATAATAGTAAATATTAAGCCCTAAGCAATCTCAGATTCCCGCTTCCAATAAGACATTATACGCTAAATTCTGCACCAAACACTAAAAATACCCAAATTTCAACCCGATCTTCGATCAAATTCTCTCTCAATCCATTCTACCATGTGTTCTACATCAGCTTCTTACATAAAATATAATCTAGATCGTTTAATAACAAATATTATTAGACAAAAAACATATATTGTTACACAAATAACCTAGTTTATTACATAAGTTAACATACTTGTTATAAAGATAACATAACTTGTTACATATGTAAAGGAACCTTTAAATGTGAAAATATTATTTATCATGTAACAAACTTTGTCAAAAAATTGTTACAAGAAAAAAAGAAAAAAGAAAAAAAAAGCAAAAAAGAAAAAATCAAAAAAAAAAAGAAGAAGATTCCAACATCGCCGGAAAAAACAAAATGAAAAAAGAGAAAAATTAAAAAGAAAGAGGGAGAATGAGAAAAAGAGCATAAAAAGGAAATGAAAAAAAAAAAAAATCACTCGAGCGTGGACTCTAGCCGCTGGAGGCTGGTCGCTGACGGTTGGCCAGATTCCAGCCAATAGGGGCAGGGGCGTAAAAATGACATACATAAAATAGTAAAATAACATAAAAATAAAGCAATATAGTATTTTTTTAAAAAACACAATATAGTAAAAAAGGAAAAAAAAGTCCATCTGCATAGTAATTCGCGCAATTCCTCCAATCAAGAACTCAAGTGTGGATTTAGATACCCAAATTATTAATTAATTTGGGCCTTTAAATATACATATATATTTTTTTATTGGTCGAAAGTATAAGTCTTCAATAAACACGGAGCACAAGGAATTTTCACAGAATAAGTAAAGTGAAATATTTTTTAGTTTTAGCGACTTCAAGATAGGTTCACGGATCCTTGTCAAAAAAAAAAAAAAAATTGAGATAGGTTCACGGTTCACCAATTCTCTCAATTGAGAGAGGGTTATGTTATATGGACAAAATAATTTACAAAAAAATTTAATAAAATTGACACATAACACGATTCTATTTTTTAATACATCACATCACTTTTATATCAACACCAATTACACAAGCCACATGTCAACTTTGTTAAACTTTTTGCTACTGACTTTGTCCAAATAGGATTATTAAATCGTTCCTGTAGGGTTTCAACACTTGGGACCATGTTAACCATCATATCAATGGAGGTAGTGTAAGAAGAGCAATGCAGATACAGCAGCTTCTTCGCAAAAGTTAATTAATGTGTCCATCTGGTCCGCATGGAGCTACACATGAAGCTAGCTCAGGCAATCCACGTTCTGAATCACGACACCCAATCGTGCAACCGCGTTGCAGCAAATCAATGGCTTGTTCAGTTCCAGCAAACTGATTCCGCTTGGGAGATTGCCACGTCTATACTCACCTCCGATTCTCACCAGCCGTTTGCTTCTGGTTATGAAGTTGAGTTTTTCGCGGCCCAAATTCTGAGGCGAAAGGTGAGAAGTATCCAATTTTGGAACTTGCTAAATTGTTGGGTTTTTAGGTCTTAATAAATTAATTTTATTTCCATGATTAGCCCTCCTTTTTTTTTGTGGGGGGGGGGGGAGGGGAGTGCCCAACTTTAAAAATCTTGTATTTTTGCTGAGGTTTAGGGCCATGCTAGTAGCGGTGATGGCGATGTTTAGTTGATTTTGGATGCATTAACTTCGATTTCTGCGGGGGAGGAACATACTTTCTTCTTTTAAGTACAAGACTCGGTAAACATGATTCACCGATGTTACTTCGTCAACCTAAAATTCTGCTACTGTTTAAGTTTGCTGTCTCTGGATAACTTATCTAGGATGGGGCTGGAGGTTTCTGTATACAAATTTTTGGTTATTTTGCATATACGTCAATGGAGAAGCATGCTCGTTCAACTTTTGCTTTACTCTGTAATTTAGCGTTGCTCTGTCTTCCCTTCGTTCTTTCTTTCATTGTGCTTCTTTAAATTTACACTAGATTTATATGGGAAATATATATCTCGGTTATTTCAATTATCATGTTATTTCGTCTCCTTGTAGATCCAAAATGAAATACACAAATTGCAGTTGGGAGCAAAAGATTCTCTGCTAAATGCTCTTCTTTTAGCTGCTAAAAGATTTGCTTCAGGTCCACCTCAGGTGATAACTTTTTACTTGGTGTTGAACTGATAATCTCCAATTTGAAGCATTATACATCAACAAAGTAAATTTTGCTGAAGTATTTGCTTTATTTCCAAAGCAGCTGTTAACACAAATCTGTCTTGCTCTCTCTACGCTTATAATTCATGCTGTAGAGCACGGAAAACCAATTGAGAAGTTATTCTACAGTCTTCAGAATTTACAAAATCTGGATAATGGAGACATTGCTGTTCTAGAGATGCTAACAGTCTTGCCAGAAATTATCGAAGATCAGAATGGTGATTGCAGTATAAGTACTGCTCGCCGTTTTGAGTATGAGCGAGAGGTTCCTCACTTTCTGATGCAAGCATTCCTTTCCCCGTTGAGTTCTCTTCTCATATAAAACTTTTTGGTATAGCAGCTTCTTTCATATACTCCCATGGTTCTTGAGTTCATACTGCAACAATTTGAAAAGAGCTTTAGCATTGGTTCTCAACACCAGGACAGGAAAAGAAAGATATTGCGTTGCCTATTAAGTTGGGTAAGATTTTATTAAATATTTTTATCTCCTCTTTAAAAGCTACAAAAAAATAAAGTTGTATTGGAGAACTGTTTTTCCAGGTTGTCTAAAGAATTAAGGGGATTCATGAGAGAGAATTATTTAAATGGGCAAATTACAGTTTAGCTTCCAGATTGGATAAATCACTTTATGCAACATAATTAGTAAATTTAACCCAAAGTTTTGAATAATAATTCCGTATTGCGAAGATATGCGTGAGCAGTTCTTGCTTTCTGGTTTCTCTACTTGCTTACAACTAGAAATACATCGTATTTCACTGAGTATCTAACATCCTCTCTAAAACATCTCCATTTTTCCTAGTGCTGATCTTAATAATGCTTTCAGGTTCGAGCTGGGTGCTTCGCAGAGATTCCTTATAGCTCGCTGCCAACTCATCCCATTTTCAATTTTGTTTTCAATTCCTTGCAGGTATAAACATGATTCTAGTAATTGTTTTTTTGAAGGTCTTGGAAATTTTTATGCATAACATGGTTTAAAATACCTTCTTTGCTGGCTTCTTTCAAATAAATAAATAAATAAAATACTTCTTTGCTGGCAAACAGGTTTCATCCTTGTTTGATCTGGCTGTTGAAGTTCTTGTTGAACTTGTGAGTCGACATGAGGTATTTATGATGCTTACTTTTAGGATCTTTGGTTTGCACGTGTTCTTAAATTTATAAAATTTTGAAATATGAATAAAATATATGCCAGTATGATGCATTATGGACATGATAAAACCTGATCTAAACTTGAACTAGCTAATTATCAGAAGCCAGACAGGAGCAAGGTCTATTATATAGAACTGATACTCATAAGAGAGTTACAACACTTTCGTATTGCTGCAACTCTATGCTTCCACAGCATAAGATGTTATTGTTGCTGTTGAGATCTTCGTCTAGTTGAAATAAATTGAAATACTGGTCATGCATCTTTGCTATAATGCTACCTCCCCAAGATAGGGTGTTCCACTCATTATTATGGGGAAATTATAATTTCACCTATACCCCGGTTTGAACACTACACACTTACTACACATTTCAAACCTCCATTAAATCCCCGCCCTTCATTCTACCTCTCTTCATTATTATTTCCCCACAATAATGAGGACAAGCATCCTTAAATTCTCTTCAACTTAGGTCAGTAATTGATAGATCATAGAAGGGTTGGGAGCGGATATAGGGTAACTTACCAGCAACACTGAAAGAGAATAAAAAAGTCTGATGTCCAAGTGACCTAATAGCCCTTGTTATCACTCATGCCAGTGTTCTGTTCCAGTTGAAAGATTCTTCTCAAAAGACCAAGCTATTTACATTATATTATAGTTCACGTTTGACTCCTTTAGAAACACTCTCTATGGTCAGCCTAGGTATTTTAATAATTGTGTTCAGTAAAGTTTGTATTTACTTAGTTTGAAGACTAGGAGTCTTATTCATCTTGCCTACACAGCTCATGACCAGAGCAGCATTTGAGTTCAGGAGTGTTAGTCTCTTCATCATCAAAGAAAAGCACAGTTCTAACTTGAACATAATAAGTGCTCAAAACTATAGGCCGTGACATATTTTTCATTCCTGGATGCCGCTCATTTTCTTTAAATATATAAATGCAGTTATAAATGCAGTCTTTATATTCAACCAATTTCAAGTACTCGTCATGCTTACCCTCAACTACTACTAAATTTAATTTTAATCTACAATGATGTTATGAATTGATAAATTCACACATTAATTTAATGGGAACCAAACGTACATTGAAATTTTAACTGAGACCTATAAGAGAAAAAGCTTTATATTTCTTTGGTAATGAGTGCACAGAAGAGCAAAGATATGTAAATTCACATATTCATCCAAGATAGCAGCAAAATTTCTCAAATTTCGAGATCTCCCCGAGATCTCCCTGATGGAGATCTTGTAGGATAAGGGATTAGAATTATAGTTTATTAAGATTTGTTCCGATCTTTTAATTCTATTTAAATTAGGATTTATTATTATTTCCTTTTTAAATTAGGGTTTCCTTTGTTAGTGTTCCTTTTCTGGTCAGGATCTTTTCCGTTCCTACTCCAGGATTAGGCAGATTTTATATCTAAAGGTAGAGGGTTCATTTATTACATTATCCGTCTTTGAGTTATGAATAAATTATAAGCTTCTTAAGAGTTGTCTTGATTTTCTTAACTTGTAACTTCGTATTCGGTGGGCATCAATTTTGTATCGGAGTGAAGTTGTTAACATTGTCCTTTTTTCCTTAACCTATTATGGATCTGAATTTCTAATCCCACCTTGTCAACCTTCTTGACGACCTCAAAACACCAAACAACCTTCCACAAACCAAAATCACTCCATGACATATACAAACACATAAAAGGGTTGCAAAAAGAAGGTAACATAGCCGGCACTTTATTTTCTCCTACCCGTTTCTTTTTGTTTGGTTTACCTAGATAAACGAAAAACTTTGTCTAGGCCATTCTGGCGAAGCAACAATTGGAGAGCGAGAGGAAGAGAGGAAGAAAGGGGGGTGTGTGCGCGTGTGCATGTGCAGTAAAGAATTTAATTTGGAAACGTTTACTGTTGGTGGCCCATTCCACTTTATATAAGGAAGTCAAGACCAATTCGATTAACCCTAAAACCTCAACCATGAGCCTCTGACACAGCAACCCAATACTTATACTAGTCCATACACCTAAATCCAATACGATACTCTTGTATGCACAACCTGACCCATAATTTGAACTTTCTTCCAACCAGACTCTAAGCCTAGCCAACGTCTACAGGCACTATTCCCCGTTGTGACCCTCACATTCATCAATCATGCCACATATCACCACTGCACCATCTACCATTTGTTTGGCCATCATCAGAGTTGTAAATGCGAACTAGGTCAATGGAGTTGCTTCTCGAGGTCAAATATTGTTATTTTGGACACTATTTTTTATGTAGGTATTTTGGTTGGTTAATTAGACCCTTTTAGAAAAAATTGAACAAATAATTAGAGTAGCATGCAAGATCTAGTTTGAGTGGGAACTGAACATAATGAGTGCCCAAAACTATAGCCGGCTACATTTTTTCATAAAATTTTAACTAGGACATAGAAGAGGAAAGCTTTGGTATTGCTTTATGAATTTAGAGATAGGAGTAGATTACTGATTTTGTAGATTACTGATTTTGATTTATTCCAGTGACAATTAATCTGAAATTGGCCTTTGCTTTGTCAGGGACTACCTCAGGTTTTGCTTTGCAGAATTGGATTTCTCAGGGAGGCAATTCTTGTTCCTGCTCTTAACAGTAGAGATGAAAAATCAGTTGGTGGTCTTGCATGTCTGATGTCAGAAATTGGCCAAGCTGTTAGTGTCTAAATTTACATTTTGCATCTAGTTCATTAACTTTTTCGAGTCATTATTATTTCATTTTAGATTTTTTAATTTTGTTCTCGTGGTGACAAACCATTATAGACTGTCTGGCATATCTTGTCATTATTTCTTATGGGTCATTATTTCTTCTCTATGTTGTTTGTTAGGCACCGTCTTTGGTTGTTGAAGCAAGTTCTGAAGCACTTGCACTGGCAGATGCCCTCTTAAGGTCAGATTTCAAGCATTTACTTTATAATAGTAGTTCTTTGAAGAGGAAATACTGCACACTTTTCATGCAACCCCTGCTGCAAAAGATGTTCTGGGCCTGTAAACTTTTTTCACTAATTTAATTTATAATTAATAGATAGTGATTTAGACATTTAGTGACCCAACGCGAAACAATAGATCAAGGATTTTTTTTTTTTGGTTCGTTTGTTTTTTTGTTTGTTTGTCCTTTTTTTTGGGGGGGGGGGTTGGGTGGATACTGATAACGTTCTGCACTTTAGAATCCAAACTTGCACAATGAAGGCATTGGTTGAAACAAATTCAGTTTTTATGGGGAAAATACTACTAAAGATAACTTTTCATTTTCCGAATGTAGTAGAATAGGACTCCTTCATTTATACTAGTTTAGACGTACTTAAATTCGCTAGACAAACGTACTAGACAGCTTTCACTTCCTAGACATGATTTGACTGATTGTTATTGGCATCATTAATAAAACTTCATCAGAATATTCTAGAAAATTTTGCATCACTTGGAGAAGGGTGCACAAGCAATACTTTTCAAGTTTCCCCTTTGTCTACTAATAAACATGGATTAACGTAAAATTAAGGAGTTAAAATGATTGGAATGCGGGGAAGATGAAATTGGAATTAAAAGAGAAATCTTTTCCAGGTAAGATATAAGACTGGATGATGAAATTTCTTAAACATTGTTTCAGTGTCTTATTTAAAGCTAAAAATAAATATTGGCCCTTTTCTTCTTATCTTTTAATCAACTTAAGTGTCGGTTAACAATTGAAAATTTAATACCAGCCTTATTCTCTGTAAGAAAACACTATTTCTTGCCTCTATATTTTTACACCACGCATTCTACAAGAGGTCTTTTTCCAAGAAAGCAAAGTTGTGGGGAGCAAGCCCTTAGGGCATTTCTAATGAGGGGGTAAAAACCTAAAGGGAAAAAAACCAAAGTGAAAAATCAAAGGGAAAAAAGCTGTTTGAAAAGAGGAAAGAAAGTCAAGGGGGGAAATCCTATATGGAGAGTGGATTCCATAAACAATTTGGCCCCCATTTTACATTTTACCCCTAAAAAGTCATTATTCCTTTCCATTCCACCCTACGTTATTTGGTTCGAGGGGGAAAGCCCCAGAAATAAGATTTTCCCCCTCACATTATTTGGTGGAAGTTGAACAAAGGTGAAAACACCCATATTTGGGTTTTTTTTTCACCCCAATATTAATATTGCTCTTAACTATGATAATTTGGATGTATATAATACTTGACTCTACGGTTGATTTTGATTTTTCGAATGGGTTTTTAGCCCATATTGGAAAAATGATCTAACAGTAGCAACCAAGAGAAGCCAACAGCTGCTTCCTTTTATACTCTGATGAATCATGATAATTTTAACATTCTCAGTTGGTACTGGGATTCAAATCCAAGTCTTAAGGCGTATGGTAAGAGTTGGAATCCAGTATATTGAGATAGAATCCTTTGGTAGCCAGCCCATATAGGACAATACTCATGAATTAACATGCAGATGTAAGACTTGGGTTGATAGTTGATACAAAAATGTACTTATTTTGGTAGCAACCCCAAAATGTGTTCCGCAGCCATTACATTCCATATTATCTGCTTTGGGCTAGTCTGTCTTTCAAGGTTCAAACTCTTGACCTCTTTTGAAGATAGATTTAACTTGAATCCCATTAACAATCGAGCAGCCTTTTGTAACTATCTACTGTAGGGATGGCAACGGGGGCGGATGGGCCATGATCCGCTCCGCGATCCACCAACTACGGATCGGGTGCATCAGGTTAATGTTCGGGGCCGGTGAGGAGGGATCTACTTTTCAGCCCATTTATTTATTTTTTAAAATTTATTTTTAATTTTTTCATATTTATTATATATGGTATTTATTAATTTATTATTTTTATATTAAATGGATCAGTTTGGGGCGGGTCGTGGTGGAACACCCTTGATCTTTCTTGCTCCGCGGATTTGTGGATCGGTAAATTTATGCTCTGTTCGGGGCAGAGCTCCATCGGATTCGGTGCGAATCTGTTTTTTGCCAACATTACTATCCTGGCTTGCTCTATAGTCTCTATACTTACGTTGTGTCTGGTTTGTACTTGCCCATCATGGATTTTAGTCGCGTCTTCTAGGGTCAATTAGGATACTAGTTGGGCATTACAAATTTGTTTTTTATGTTATTTTATCTAAGATGCCAAACATTTAAGGCTCTTCCAATATCTAATTTTGCAACTGTACTTTTGAATGAATGTTATTAGGAAATCTCATAGACGATTATGATTAGTTTGGCAATTTAAATTGCTCAATTGGTATCAAGAGTCAAGACTCAATTCTGGGTCTTCTCTAAGTCTTGTGGTAGAGGGCAGGAGTTCAGATCTGTGATAGAAATGTGGGATTAGCGATTCAAAAGTGGCGTGCAAGTTCAAGGGATGCTGAACTAGTACAATTCATTACAAGAACAGCTCAATAAACATCCCTTGATGAACTTTGATGTTCCGATATATTTCGCCTATTAATTGCAACACATAATTATTGTTACATGCTTTTGTGTTTTTCTTTGATCTTTACTGTCAATACGTATTTACTGCTTCGTTGTCACTGGGTCATGTATCTGATGATTTGATGATTGTTACATTTAAGAAACTAACATGTATCTTCTCTGCTTTAGATCGACTATTATTTATGAATAGCAGCAATATAGATATCCAGTTTAAATAAGTTGTGTCCCAGTTTTTCAATCAATTAATGCTTCGGTATTAAAATCTTTTTAACAACCTGTTTACCGAGTCAAGAGTGAGTTGCTCTTATTTTATATGTTGTGAATTGCCTCTTCGTTTAACTTATTTTATATGTTGTAGCTGTATGGCATTTCCAGGCGGAGACTGGGAGATCGCTGACTCAACTTTGCCATTTTGGTACCTTTGATTTTTTGGCAATGCCACATGCACAATCACCTTAATTACGCTGTTCCCTTTTGGAAAATAGGCACTTGCTTGTATTTGATTCCTTGAACTTATTTTGTTTCCGAAATTGTTAGGTGTACTCTTGCGAGCTACATCCTTGGACTTGAAGTGGATGATGTAGAAAATAGGAAAAATTTGGAACGGATATTTCCTATTTTCTCTGTGTTGCTTGATGCTCTTTTGTCTCGTGCCCAGGTTTGTCTGCCACTTTTAGGAGCTGATGATGTTAGCTTATTATATTTTAATGGGGTTATACTTGCTCCTCCAATTAGTCTTGCTGTTTCAAGTTCCTTTGCCGCACAATAATAGCTGGTTTTCTATTTATCTTGCAGTGATATCTTTTTTTCACATAATTGGCTGATTTATTGCTGTTTTAAGAAATTTCACTCTGCCCTCGGACTTTTGAAGATAGTCATAATTTTCTGTCTATAATAAGCCACAATTTACTTTCTTTAGGCCACAAATATTGCTCTGTTCTTTGTTTTACGTTACCTCTATGCATAGATGATCCATTGCTACTAGAATTTAAATATAAGAGCTGAACCAGTGTGAAGATGCAGAATGTTTTGTAAATGGTTCCCTAGGTCCTCAAGGACCTTTTTCCTGTAACATGTGATTTTGCAGGCTTGTCTTCTAAAAATGGTGTTATTCTACACGACGCTCTTCCGATCTGTAATCTTTTTGCCTTTTTGTGAGATTGAATCGTGTATCTGGCAGGTTGATGATTTTACATATAATGATGAGGGTAGAACCATTGACTTTCCTGACAGCCTTGCGCAATTTAGGATGAATTTGCTGGAACTTTTGGTAGATATTTGTCAGCTGATACAACCTACATCATTTATTCAGAAGGTGATGGATGTATATTTCATTGTGCAATTGTTATCCATTTGGATAAGTTTTTCTGTTAACTTCGAAATTCGAATGTTTACACGTCTTTTCAGTATGCACGGTTAACTTTGTTATTGAAAATAATGGAAGTTTTCTCATTCGTACGTACATCAGATCTTCCCTGGAAATTGGATATCTTCCTGCATACATATTCCTTGGGAGGAGGTGGAAGCCAAGTTATTCATGCTTAATGCAGTAAGTGCATATCTTTTGCGTTTTCCATTGCCTGCCCATAGTGTTGTGTCATGCATCTCCATTTACTGGAAGATTTTCAGCAGGTAACAAATTGAATGTGAGCATTGTTTCAGGTTGCTGAAGTGGTTCTTAAGGAAGGACAACCTTTTGATGTCTCTGTTGTTATGCATTTGGTGACAATATTGTCCAGTAGAATGTCTGATGACCTCAAGGGCTTCAGGCGCCTTGTAAGTTGGCTTTCCTGGTTAGCTTCTTATATTATTCGTGAATCAAAACGTAGACATGGAAAAAAAAAAGACAATGAAGATCATATCTTTGCTTTTTCAGTCTTGGAGCAACTTTATTCGAGTTACAGAGCACAGTGACTTTCTAATATGTTTTCTTTGAATTCTATTCCTCTCCAGGTATACAAATCGCTTGCGGACGTCGTGGGTTCCTATGCCAAGTGGATATTGGATTCTCAAACCAACATTAGACCTCTGCTGTAATGATATTACACAAGCATGCTTTTACATGTGTCTAATGTGTATGAAGAAGAAATGATGCATTTACTATCTTGAATAGAAATAAATCTGATATTAAATCATTTATAATCAATTGTAAACTGTGGCATTTAGCTCTTCGTTCCCTATTTTTATTACTTCATCTTGTCATCAAGATATGTGACTAACTTGCTATTTTTTCAGACTATTTCTTTCAAATGGGATTTCGGAACCTGCCTGTTCAGGTGCATGTGCTTGTTCATTTCGCAAATTGTGTGAGGAGGCTACTACAATGATGTATGAACCTTCCAATTTGGAAATCTTAATCTGGATAGGAGAGGTTGGTTATGATGGCTACATCGAAATTAACTTCACGTCTCAATTTCAGTGGAGTATGTATGTGTAATGTTTGTATGTACGTTTGTCTGTCTAGGATTACATAAGCCTTCACTGAGTTGGAATTGATATTATAAGTTTAGGAGACCAGTTAACTCTAACAAGTGTGCCTCACAGAGAATTTATTGCTAGACCCTGCTGGTTTGAACCTTTAGAATAAATCGAAGAACAAGATGTGAAAGTTCTGAGTTATTATTTGTTGTAAACTTCCGGCCTTAGATGTTGTGGAAGATGTTGTCTACGTCACGCGGCAATTATAGCTGAAAGTGATAGCTTGAATTCTAATTGTATCCATTGTGTGTATCAATTGAGGTGTGTGTCTAGCGTTGATGGCAAAATATCTTTATCTTTGATTGAAAACCCGTAGCTCTATTCCGTAATACTATCCTCATTCTATGAGTGTGTATGAGTACACATCTTTTTGGTTCTATTTTTCTCATTGATAAAATTTTCTTTAGGGATTGGAAGAGAGGGAACTATCCTTGGAAGATGAGGATGAAGTAGTCAGTGCCATAACTGTGGTATTTTCTTCCATCCCTGACAAGAAGCTGATGAATAATTTGTTGGTTAGGTTGCTGTCTCCTTCCTATGAAGCTATCCGAAAACTTGTAAGTTTTTCCTATTTTGCCTCTGATTCAACATACTTTTCAATGATCTTGTCTGAAAGGTGCTTGAGTTGAATTTGCATCTTCAATCACTGAACTTATGCTTTCGTTTCTTTCTGTATTATGTGACCTTGGACATGCATCAAATTATAAACAACCTGGGCTCAAACAGACCATATACATTCCATTTTTCAGCAATTAGGAGCTTGAGAATATGCCTATTCTTGTCTTGTTTGATATCTAAGATAAGAATGCGTCGAAAATTTTAGCTGGACTCTGTTCCTGAAATAAAGGCGAATGGGTTTAATGAATGAAAATGGCTATAAAAATATGGAAAATTACATTACTATGGAGAAACCTGAATATCTGAATGATGGAGCTGAATGTTCTGACATTTAAGGTGATAACTCTTTCTAAAATATTCATTGTGTCTACTGTAATTTTAGGATATCCTGTCCTACCAATGTTAGATTGAGTAATCCTCTCTTACCTGTTTTCATTGTCAGACATATCCAGGTCTCCTAGAATAATGTTAACGTATACATCATCATCATGAGATTTTTATTGTACATGGGACTTTTTCCCCTTAGAAAAAGAAGTTTTTGAGATCATTAAGACATTGAATGGCTTACCAAGTAATTACACTGAGGCAAAAATAAATACGAAAATATTTAAGGACTGCTGACTCCCATTTATATTTGATCTTTCTATTTTATTCTTGGTAAGCTTTTGTTTATTAAGGATGATTAATAATAGCCTTTGTCCCCCTTCAGTTTCTTTTGTGTGTATTGTATATAGTTGTTTGCTAGAATAATACTAAATTCATTCCATAACATAAGGTATATATACAAGTATGAACTATGTACAGTTAAGTCCCTAATAATAAAAGACTATCACTCTGGTACATATAATTCTATATTCAACTCTTCCTCTCAAGTTGGTGAAAAGATATCACACATGCCCAACTTGGATGGTGATGCATGAAAAGAACTGTTGGCTACTGCATGAGTCATCATATTAGCGAGTTGACTTGCACTCTTAATAGATGGAATTTCAGTGTTGCCTGAATCAAGGTTATCCTTGATATAATTCCTATCAGTCTCAATATGCTTGGTCCGGTCATGTTGTACTGGATTATTTGCTATTTTAGTCGCAGCTTTGTTATCGCAAAATAGCATCATAGGTTTGTTGGGGCCATATCCAAGCTCACTAAGAAAAATCTTTAGCCATGTGAGTTCGGTAATTGTATGGTCTAATGCACGATACTCAGCCAGAGCACTAGATAATGACACCACATTCTGCTTCTTACTTCTCCAAGCAACCAAATTTACACCAACAAACGATACATATCCAGATGTGGATTTTCTATCTAATCTTGCTCCAGCAAAATCAGAATCTGTGTATCCTACAACATCAAGATATTTGTGTTTAGAAAATAAAAGACTTTTACTAGGAGAAGATTTAAAGTAAGCCAAGATGCGATTCACTGCATGCATGTGTCTGTCTCTAGGATTATGCATAAATTGGCTCACAACACGTACGGCATATGACAAGTCGGGACGGGTATGAGTCAACTAAATCAACTTCCCAACAAGCCTTTGGTATCTCTCTTTGTTCGTAGGCACCTGATCGGGGTAAATGGATAAACCATGGTTGACTTCAATAGGAGTATCTACGGGCTCACATGCTGAATGACCAGTTTCAGCTAAGAGATCCAATACATACTTCTGTTGGGAAAGGAAAATACCATGTTTAGATTGACTTATCTCAATGCCCAAGAAATATTTTAGATCACCCAAGTCCTTCATCTCGAACTCCTCAGCTAGATAGGACTGGAGTTTCTCAATCTTAGTTAGGCTGTTTTCTGTAACAATCATATCATCAACATACACAACAAGCAATATAATATCTTCACCATTTCTCATATGGAACAGTGTGTGATCTGCCAAAGCCTGTTTATAACCATATTTTTTCATTGAACAACTCAACTTACCAAACCAAGCCCTCTGTGATTGCTTTAGGCCATATAGAGCCTTTTTCAACTTGCAAACCTTACCATCTGCTACTGAAAAACCTGGAGGTGGATCCATGTACACTTCTTATGTTAAATCACCATGGAGAAAGGCATTTTTTATGTCAAACTGTCTCAATGGCCAATCCATATTAGCTGCTAATGACAAGATGACTCTAATGGTATTCATCTTGGCCACGGGAACAAATGTCTCCTGATAGTCTCTCTTGTATGTCTGTGTGTAGCCTTTTGCAACCAATTTGGCTTTACATCTTTCCACCATTCCATCCGATTTATACTTCACCGAGAACACCCATTTACATCCCAGCGTCTTCTTCTCCTTAGGTAACCCGACCGTCTCCCAAGTAGAGTTTTTTTGGAGGGCATTCATTTCTTCCATCGTGGCCGACTTCCACTTAGGATCATCAAGTGCCTCTTGAAAATGACTCGGAATAGGTACAGAAGACAATTGAATGGTAAATGCTAGTGATTTTTTGATAAGTGGTGATAAGATATGTAATTAGACATAGGGTAGACAGTATTAGAAGAAGGCTTTGAGAATTCCTACCTATATGGTTCTCTGCAATCACGAAGAGGATATCTCCTCTCTTTGGCTGAAATAAGAGAATCAGGAGCATGTGAAGCTAAGTTGGAATCGGTACGAATTAAAGGCATAGAGGGAAGGGTAGGTATCTCATTTTCAATCTCAGAAGAGTCATCCGATGGCATGGTAAAGTCCTCAGGGGTTATGAGAGTCTGGATCAGGCCTGATAGCATCATCAACATTAACCTAGCAATGAGGTCCTTAGGTCTTCTCACACTGTCCTTTTCAAACCAAGGAAACGTAGGCCTACCCCTTTCCCCTTGGGTTTGAGTTTCTGATTCTCTTTCACTTCTAGAAATCCAAAACTTCTTTTCCTCTAACCACACTTGTTCCTCTTCTCTACTGTGAATCTCCCCTGAAGAGGAACAATCTGCACATCTCTAGAAAAGTGAGACTGGGGTTCACAAAACTCAACATCCACGGACACAAAGTATTTCCCAGTTGGGGGATGAAAACATTTGTAACCCTTCTAAGAACAAGAGTATCCAGGAAAAACACATTCAAGAGCACGAGGATCAAATTTATATCTAAGTTGAGGGTGTACGTGAACATATTGCACACAACCAAATATCTTAGGACAAATATTTAAGGCGGAAGGGATAGAGTGAAAGTGTGAGAGAGCCCACAGAGGTGTTTTTTAGTCAAGCATGCGGGTAGGCATTCTGTTAATGAGACACACTGCTGTGGTAACTGCATCCCCAAAAACATTTCGGAACATGCATAGTGAAGCATAAAACTCTAGTTACTTCAAGGATGTGACAATTTTTACGCTCCGCTATGCTATTGTGTTGCGGTGTATAGGCCCAAGTTGTGTGATGGAGTATACCATGAGTTTTGAAGAAAGTAGTAAGAGATTCATTCACAAATTCTTTACCATTGCTAGAATGAAAGGTCTAAACTTGTGTATGGAATTGGGTGACAATCATTTGATAGAACAGAGGAATCACATGAGCCATGTCACCTTTTGAATGACAATCATCAATGAATGACAAAATATTTATGGCCAGCTTTAGATGGAGTAGAAGGACCCCAAACATCAGTGTGAACACAAGCAAAAGGAACTGAGCTTTTATTTGAGCTGATTTTAAAATTTACACGATGATTTTTAGCAAACATACATTGTTCACATCGCACACGAGTGGAAGATGTATTCTGGAATAACTTTGAAAACAAACACTTCAAGTAAACAAAAGATGGATGGCCTAGCTGACAGTGCGACAAAAGAATTTTATCTTGAGTTGTGGTTTTGGTATCAACTTGAAGGCTACGCCCATTCCCAGTTTTCCTAGTTTTTAGCTCATTTATTCCTTCCAAAAAATAGAGATCGGAAGAGCGTCTCTACCAGTGCCAATCGTCATCTTCATTTGATTGTCATGAAATACACAATCATCAGCTGAAAAAAATGACTTTACAACATAGTTCAAATAGGCAGAAATAGGCCTTGAGGCGTTTTTGCCTATAGCGTAAGCTCCAAGGCGCTTTGAGGCGTAAGCCTTGATAAGCAATGGAAAAGAATGGGAAATTTTTTATTAGAAGAATAAAAATATATTATAATAATACTAATACTGTTTTACTAGTACCCATTAGTCAATTACTTTACACAAATATGTTGGTGTATTGCACTCACGTAGAGAGCCAATTGTTTAATCATTTCAGCAGTAAAGATTAACAAGTTGGTGTGTAGATAGTCAGGAAAGATTAACAAATTGTTTAATCAATTCAGACACCAAACAAGAAGTCAACATTCAATGAGTTGGTAGGTAGGTAGGAATCAATTAATGCATTATATAATACTACTAAATACACTGAAAATGCACAGCAAACACAGAAATCTGAAACGGAGTTCCGAACATAGAAGACAACCAGGTCTAGAGGTGAGCGGAGAGCGAGAAACAGAAGATGGGAAGGGAACTACTGTCAATTGCGCACTTTGTAAGCTGCAATAGGAGACGTAGACACCCGACGGTAAAAAAAGGGCTATCTTTTGTTTTTGGTTAAAAAAAATCGAAATCGCCGTTCAATTTTGAGGCTTAAGCCTCCCTTCTCTGGAGGCGTTGCTCCAGAGGCATGCGCCTCTGTGGATTAGACGTATGCCTCATTCCGGAGCGCCCCAAAACTGCAGCCTTGAGGCAGCAACAGTACACCTCAGGCAGAGGCGCGGCCCGCCTCCGCCTCGCCTTTTCAAACTATGCTTTACAGTCAAGTTATTTTGTAATTCTACTTATGGACACGACGCTCTTCCGATCTGTAGGACCTAACAGAGCAGAAGAAAGAGAGAATGTAGGCGAGAAAACAACATTCCCAGCCCCTGTAATACATGCCGGTGTTCCGTTAGCAATTTGAACTGATTTAATATGGGGAATTGTAAGAGAGTCAAGGATAGAAGAGGAACAAATGAAGTGATCAGTTGCACCTGAATCAATCACCTAAGTATCAGATTTAACACCATTTATTGCCAATCCGAAACTACCTTCTTGAGGAGATGGTCGAGCTATATGTGAAGTAGATGACTCGATACCATTAGATTTAATCCGAATCGGAGAAGATTCAGGGATACCAACCAACGAAACATCCCTTTTAGCAAACAATTTTCTAACTTTCAAATTCACCCAATCACAAAAAAATGTCACACCAATAGCACAGGAGCAACAATCAGCCAACTCAGCCAACAAATCAACAATCAACCAACTCACCCAATCAGCCAACTCTAACCAACAAAATTCCAGCCAACAAACTAGCAAATACACAAACCAACACAATTTCACACAACAAACCAGCCATTAAATCAGTAGCTCCCAACAACCAACACAAACTACAAACCTTTCAATCCAACACAAAACCTCACCCAATAGCCAACACCAAAGAGTTCAGTCAACACAAAATTCCCAACAGCCAACACAAGCAACATGTCCGTTAAACATTCAGCAGAGAAGCAGACGAGTTACCAGAGATGAAGTCGCCGGAAAACTCTTCAACTATCGTGCACAGTATCACGGGAGCAAGGAGAAGTCTGGTTCTCAAGGCTGCTGGTTCGAACAGGTTCGAAATGAAGGCTGCTGGGCCGAAATCGAAGCTGCACTTACGGTCAGACGGGCACCACGACGTCTTTGGCGGTGGCAGAATGGCAGCGCAGGGTTGCCAGAAGGTGGGTTGGCCGGAGAAGTGGTCAGAAATGAATGGCTAGTTGAACGTTAGGTGCAATGAGGCCTAGGGTTTACTGTAGCTCTGATACCAACTGTGCAAGAATAATAATAAATTCATTCCATAACAAAAGCTATATATACAAATATGAACTATGTACATTGAAGTCCCTAATAATAAAAGACTATCACTCTGGTACATATAATTCTATATTCAACTTATATGATGGCTAATGTGCATTTTGCATTTCAACATGGAGTAGTTCAAGGAGCTTCACCTAGATAAGGCCCAATAAGAGCAATTCTAGTTTTTTTTTTCGGGGGGGGGGGGGGACTCAAAAGCCAAATA
>CAVNYN010222536.1:0-10416 GCA_963692815.1 Nyctanthes arbor-tristis
CCCCCCCCCCCCCCCCCCCCCCTAGTAATAATATTTAGAAGAGTTACTAGTGAGCACATGTGCGTTGCACGTGTTTTGTTTTATTTTTTGCTAGAATCCACGTGGATAGTTTAGTATAATTCAATAGTTTAGTTAGTATAAAATAATATTGAAGCATTAAAATAGTCAACATTGATAAGTAATAAGGAAGACATTGGAGGACACCACGAGATGGTGCATTCGTTGAACAAAGTTTTCTTTTGGTATGCTTTCTTTTGATTAACTAAGACGGTATCTGTTTTAGCGAAATAACCAAGTTAACTAATCACAAAAAGAAGAATATATAATGTACACGCATAGCGTCCAATTCTCTGAAAATGAAAAATGAGACAGGAAAATATTTCAATTCTAGTTCTCCATTTAAATGCATTAAAGTGAGGGAAAAAATCTGGAAGGTCACGAAGTGCTACTTTACAAATTCAGCTTTTAGCGTACTCTACAAAATTGGTTTATTAGTTTCAATATAGAACACAGTGTAAGAAATGACATCTAAAATGACGAAGTGCTACTTTACAAATTCAGCTTTTAGCGTACTCTACAAAATTGGTTTATTAGTTTCAATATAGGACACAGTGTAAGAAATGACATCTAAAATGACCCCACCTTCCCTGCTCCTCTCATCTTCCCCCTTGTGGCCAATGTGCATGAAAAGGCCAAAAAATGAAAAAAATAAATAGAGATTTGCTTTCCTGTTTATCATAGTGAGCTTGAACATTTCAAAGCAAAAGCAATTAGAAGTTGAACTATGACACCAGAAAAGGATATGATATATGGAATGCAAGGAGAGGTTCTAGATGCTCATAGACAACAGCAAAAATAAAGACGATACATGCTTCAGAAGAAATACAATCCGCAAAATGAACCTCAACTATATAAAGGAAGTTCAACATATTTACAATTCATTTCCAGGTTCCTCCTCACACATAAGGGAACTAAATACAGGTCCCATAGGTCCCTTGAAGCCTGCATGTAGTGGATCACTGCTCTCTTCGCCTCTGTTCTCCTGCCATCACTACATAGAGGGACAGATTAATGCCAATTGTTAAGAAAAATGCATGCAGATTTATGTTAAAAGCAAATATATGATCTCACAATTGCCAATCCCCCAGCCCATGAGGGATATAATATGGTAACAATGTTAATATATTTCTGCATTGCTTCTTCTAGTGGCATAGCACCCAATTTCTGCCATGTTTGCCTAATATATCAAAGCAAATATTTTTCAAGTTGTCATCATGGATCATCATCCACAAAAGCTAGTAGAAGCAAAACATGAATGATAATTTATTTATCCACCCCATGCAATTGGTCTGGGATAATTGTTTCTTGGAAAAACAGCAACCACAATGAAGATTTTGACATGCATGTTATTCTTTTAAGATCTTTGATCTATAGCAATCAATGATAAATGGTAAGCACAAGATAAACAAATCACAAGGAAGACTATGGCCTGTATGGAATTGATTATCTCAAAATCAATTCTTAATCAAACTCATTTCCAACAACGCAGTCAGTATTAAAATAATCTCGCATGTAGATTCTTAATTTTTCATTACTTTTCAACCATACATTCTTCTAAAAAATCATTTCTCACGAAATCAATTCTTAGAAAATCAAAATCATATAACCCTCTTAAATTACATCATCCTTTACAGTGGAAATGCAAACTTACAAAAGGCATTTGAATAAACAAAATTGCACAGATATGAGAATGGCCAGGATAGTTCTACAAGCGCATGAGAAAGTCTATCAAACTTACAATGCATTGTGTGCATTATCAGGGAGCACTGATGCTAATTCAATATGTAAATTTAGCACCAAATGAAAAAAATCATTGATTGCAAAAAAATATCATTTCCACATAAAGAAAAGGGAAGCAAAAAACTTACTTTAAGGCTTAAACTTTAGAAACATCAAAACTTGAAAGAGATGGACTCCACCTTCTCCTTCTCAATATGTGCTTCATCAACGTTATTATTTACTCGTTTTTTAGAAGTCACTGTGCCAACTGTCATAAAATTTCAATTATAAAATCATGAATTAAGTCCATTCACCTTTCATAGGAAAAAAATAAAATAAAAAAATTAAGTCCATTCAGGGGAGTAGAGTAGAGAGAAAAAGTACTCGTGGAATTACCCCATCTTCCTTCAGAAGAAAAAATGGGCCTAAAGTTTCTTGCTAAAGGCCTTGAACAAGCAGTTCCTTGCATACGACAACAAGCTCCTTTCTTCTTCAACAATGTATGTATCTGCAGAACTAAAATAGGTATTATCATTTCAAGTGAAAAGCAAATAATTATGGTTAAAAAAGGCAGCTCTAGGCATAAGAGTGATTGACAGAGAGCGAAGTGTCTTTTTCCAAAAAAGAACCCATAGAGCAGAAAATTATCAGAAATTATTAAAAATTAATCGAGTAATTTTATTGGAACAATCTGTCAAACACCTTCCAAGCTCTAGGTTTGATTCTAATTATTTAGCAAATCCAAATGCTAAATCTAACATAAACACTAACTGAAAGTTGAAAGGATCATTTAGGGTGCCGAGTTTCAATTGCTGTCTATAGAAACTACAGACAAAAGGCGAAACGTGAACAAAAACTCCAAAATTTGAAATTAGGTAAAGCAAAAACGATGGAAAAAAAGCACCTGTAATTGATGGCTGTGTAGACCCAGAACTACCAGAGGTAACGAGGGCTAACAGAAGCGAAAATCCAAGACCAAAGCAAGAGAACCAAAGTGCCAGAATAAACCTCAACGGATTAACAAAAAGAAGAAAGAAATTCACTAACCCACACAAAAAACAGAAACCGAAATCACAAAAAGCAGAGACGTAAATCAACCCATCTCTATATCACATGTCCCCTACACGATGGCTAATATCATGGTAGATTATGGTTTTTCTATGGAGGAGTAGAACGACCCAGATGCGCAGAGACGAAAGAGTGATCCTCTCTGTTTCTGCAGGGGGTAAAATTGTAAATGAACACGTCTACAGGTAGGGGTGAAATACTAAACACACTGCTCTAATTAATAGTAACTAGATATTCACCCGTGCGTTGTACCGTTAGACATTTTATCAAAGTATTTACATAATATCAATATTTAGTTTTAATAAATTATGATAAATAATAAGTAAAAATAAATTTTCATTTTTGTTGGCATCATCTTATAATAATTATAATATACAGTAAATTGAAAGCAATTAACCCAATCTACTATCATATGGTATAACATCATATAGTTATATATAACCATGTAGCGTGCATCGAAACAAGACGTATGAGAATTCACAACCATGTGGTATGTCTTAGTACATTCCATATGGCCACATGGTAGTAACATATACCATATAAACATATATTGTAAGATCATTTTTACTATTAAATTGCATCATTAAAACAAATAAATTTATTTACCCTATGATACACAACGGAAGAGGGACTACATAATATGAAATGATTATTAGCTCAATGATATTTTGTAATAACATATATATATTTTTTATTTTTTACAAATATATTAGATAACTATTAATATGTGTATATATATAAAGTAAAAATGAACTGAAAGAACAAAACCGAATGAGGACTCTTCATTATCAATTTCATTAGTGGCATGACGGTTGAGGACTGAGAGAGAGAGAGAGAGAGAGAGAGAGAGAGAGGCAAAGAGAATATTAAATAAGGACAAAAAATTAAAAACCAAAAAGTAGAAGGGATAAACATCAAAGTTACCGCATTGGTTACCATAAAACAATCAAAAAGACCAAAAAGCCCCCACTTGAAGCATTTTGGGTGAGAAAATTGCGGTCAAGCTGTACCACAACACTTCTCATTTTATTAATATATAGATTTTGGAGAATATATTTGTATATATGTAGGATAGGATTACTAGAGGGAGGTCATTAGTAATAATATCTAGGTGGAGGGCACTCATATGATAGCCATAAATGTAAAAATAGTATAATGTGTGAAGAAACAAGACCATGTCAAATAGGTGTGTAAAAAAGAGTGTGTACATGTAGCAGGATTGATAGTTCCATAGCCAACATTGTAAAAGATGTCCAATTTCATTATGCATTATCAAATGGAACATTAATGAAACAATATTTGTCAATGAGACCTAGACCATTTTGTTAGAGGATTAGGCTGATGCTCTAAGCCCTAAGTTCGATTCCTCTATATTGTAGGTTTAATCTACTTGATATTGTAGATTTATTTCTAGTTAATGTAGGTTTATTTGCGTTGTTTTGCGTTGTACTTTAATAGAAGTTACATGTTGTGTTCCTTCCTTTGTGTAATAATATTTTCAAACAGGATAAGTAATTTAAACTACAGCTCATTATAAGCAACATACAGTGAGGTTAAATGAGTGGAGATCTAAATGAATAAAAAGTTCCAAGCACTCTCGGAAGGTGCTTTCACACGTGGTGTATATCCATTTACTCATATAGGACGAAAAGCGCTGGAAGTGCCTTTACCGAATAATCTTCGGAGACCTTACGGAATAATCTTTGTACACCTGTGATGTGGGTAATCGATTATTTAGTAAATTGTCATAAAAATCTAGTAAGTAATAATTAAGACATTCAAGAAATGAACTAAGGAACGAAGTTGGGCGTGTAATTTTATGACTTTCTTAGGACTCTATTATTGTATGTTTTAAATATTAGTCATGATCTCTCACCAAGTATCAAGAAAAATTTGTACCGCCTGACATCTATGTGGTGAGATTATTGAGAATCTACATGTAAGCGTATGGAACTCACATGTTATAGAGACCACATGTGAGTTCTCAATTATCTCTTGTCATATAAGTATCTAATGGTCTCACCAAACGTTTGATAGAAGATCATTTTTTTTACGACGCTCTTCCGATCTTTTATATTTTACTTGAAATTTTTTTGCATTTTATTTTCTTTATATGTTGTTATCCACACGATAGATTAGGAAAGATGCCAAAGTGAGATTAGCAAAGATTTAAACGTTAAAATTACCGCCAATTATGAAATTAATTGACAGAAATAAGTCTCACTATTCGTAGGTAATTATTCATGTAATCTTTTACAAAATGAGGTACATTCGCCATCTTATCCTTAAATTATTTTTCCCTAATTACACAATATACAGGGACAAGATCATGAATAATAATACATGAAACTATGTTGTAGATAGACATGAACAATAAATTAGGAGATAAATTACGTGAATCGGGGCTTTATGTCTAAACTGAGATTTGAAAAGATTTGAATGTAAAAATTACATGGCAATTACTAAAATCAGATAGGAATAAGAACGAATTACGACAATTAGTAGATACAGATTAGGAATGACAATTATGTTCTAAGAATTCTTAGGGGTGCTATTGGTTCTCCTGCAAGTCACTAAGACTACCGGTGGAAATGAGAATTACAAATTATGTGGTTTGAAAATTTAAACTGAATGGTTGTCAATGGCCACAAGATTACAGTCACGCAGAAATATTCCTCTATTCTTTTTTTTTTTTTTTTGTCCTAAATTATAACACCGCTCTCTTTCTAAAGATAAGCCTTTTCTTATAACAACTTATAAGTAGGTGCGTTGCACGCCTTCTATAGAAGGTGAAATAAATGTTCATATATTTAAAATCGTATTTAATTAAGTAATAATATTATAATGAATTTTGTTGAGAACAATGATCAAATCGTTTAAAAAAAGAATGATACTGAGTTGACAGACACCAATTGTTTTCATAATAGTATACTAATAAATCTCATGTTAAATGTCTTATGATTTTAAATTTTACCCGTTCGAAACGCATATACATGTCATATTAATTTGGATGGTAACATTTGCAACTAATAAAAACGATTTGCAACATATTGTGAATTTCAAATTTATAATCATTAGTTGGATTAAAATCATTTTATTCCTTCAAAAAAAATCATTTTAATAAAATACTTGTGGAAGTTGGAAAATTTTCATACTCATTAATTGAATAAAGTTATTAATTAATAATTAATAATAACGAAATGAAAGTAATTAAATAGTAAAGAGGCGTATTAACAGAAATTAGAGAAATAAGCTGAGGTAAAATGAGAAATCAAAAGTTTCCCGCTCATTCCCTTTTTTTTTTATATATATTGTAGATAATAATATTTATTTATAAAAACAAAAGTAGCACTACCCCATCTTCAAAAGATAGTCATATTCCTTTTTTTTACATAGATTAAGAAAAATTCATTTAACAGTAATAAAAAAGTGAATTTTAATATCGTTTTTCTATTATAATTTTTCATTTATTAATCATTCTACTTTAATAATTTTATTTTTTAAAGAACTGTGTATATTAAAGGGTTGATTTCATAAATCGTCCTAACTGTTAGGTTAAGAACCACTTTCGTCTCCAACCTTTTTTAAGACACCCCACAGCCCCCAACCTTTGATAAATACGCATAAATCGTCTTTTTTTCACTATTCCATAAAATTTTTAACAAAATGGCAATTATACCTCTTAAACTTTTTAAATTTTTTTTAAAAACAGATTAAAAATAATAAAAAATAAAACACTAACCCCGCCCCGGCCAACCCATCTCCAAGATTGGCAGCCGGAAATGCTGCCATTTCGGTGGGCAGCCTTTCCGTTGCTAGAATGGAAGCATTCCGACTGCTAAAAAGGGAGAGCGAATGTTGCCATTTCTGGCAGGAATAGAGGGGGGATTCACCCCCTTTTTGGCTACGGGAAACGACGGGCAATGTTGCCGTTTCTGACAGCCAAAGTGCTATCAGAAAGCATCTGCCATTTCTGACAGCAAATAGGGGGATTCATCCCCCTTTTTTGTCTTTAGAATGTTATCATTCCGCCTGCCCAGCGGAATGGCAAGCCCTCGAAATGTTAGCATTTTCGGCAGCCAATCTTAGGACTGCAGGGGAGGGGTGGGTGTTTTCCCCTTTTTTTATCTTTTTATTTTTTTATTATTTTTAAACTTTTTAAAAGAAATTTAAAATATTTAAGCGGTATAATCGTTATTTTGTTAAAATTTTTATGGAATAGTGAAAAAAGAGATGATTTGTGTGTATTTATCAAATGTTAGGGTTGTAGGGTGTCTTAAAAAAGGTTGAGGACGAAACCAGTTCTTAAACTAAATGTTGAGGACAATTTGTGAAATCAACCCTATATTAGATAGGGGTATGTAAGAAAATTAATATTTTAACTACTTTTTAAAAAGAAAATTGAACCATGTTTTGAGACAAATAAAAAAAAGAAAACTGGATCATCTTTTGGTACGGAGTAGTATTATAAATGGAAATGAGAATTACACCCATTTAATGCGCTAATTGATACAAGATTAATGTGATCTGGATATAAGATTAATCACATCTAACTATAATTCACAGGGACAAATGAAGAGCAATGGACCACTAGTATATAATTTACCTGTACCTGTATTAAGAGGTGAATTGTTCTCCAAACACTGATTCAGCTAACGATGAAGACCTCTGTCTTAATTTCTTTGCTTCTGGCAACAATTTTCTTGAGCCTTGCCCCCCGGTCTCAAGGTATTTTTTTTTTTTTTTAGCCCTGATCTCTAGTGAGACGGTTGTGTGGCGGGAGACCATTGAAAATCCACATATAGATTTGGGTTCCAATATCTCCCACTATATAAGCGTCTAGCAAGTCTCGAAGTATATTTTTTAGTTCTAATTTCTCGTGAGACGCTTATGTTACGGGACATCATTGGAAACACACATATGTGTTCGGGTTCCAGCATCTCTTACTATATAAATGTCTAACATGTCTCAAGGTATATTTTTTTAGTCCTAATTTCTTGTGAGACGTTTTTGTGACGGAAGATTATAAGAAACCTACATGTGGGTTTGGATTTCAGTATCTCCTACTGTATAAATGTCTAGCGTCTCTTGAGGTATATTTTTAGCCTTGATCTCTCCTATGTAACGGAAGACCATTGGAAACCTACATGTGGGTTTGGGTTTCCATATCTCCCACTACGTAAGCATCTAGCACGTCTTGAGATATATTTTTTATCTCTGATTTCTCGTGAGACGCCTATAAGACGGGAGATCATTGAAAACCCCCATGTGGATTTGGGTTTTAATATCTCACACTATATAAGTGTCTAACGGCATAAACCGTGTTGGACACGATCATTTTCATATATTTTTTCTCTTCCTGGAAAATCTTTCACTAGAATTCAATGTTGATTATGTTAATTACTTTATTTGGTGGTAACTTTTTGATTCCTTTGTAAATTGTAAACCACATACATACAGGGGAAATTCCATCGAGTCTTTGTCCAGCAAGTCTACGGAAAAATGGCCCCTGCGGGGAAAACTGGCTTCTTGAATGCGAAAAAGCACTGGCTTTAAAGTATCCACCAGGCACCACTGTTTTTAACATTAGGTGTTATGATCATGGCTCTAATGTCAGTGACTGTACCTTTTCCATCTATTGTGACCAATTGAGAATGTAAGATTTAGCATTCTAGTCTTGGTTCCTGGTTAAGATCGATTATGATTGTACTTCCGTTAATAAGTTTTGAATAAAATCTCACATTGCACAAATGATTTTCTGACGTTATTCTTTTGTTTAGTAAGAAACGTTTGAGGTATGTTTTGATTGTTTTTATTGGGTGGTGACTTTTCTGGTTTCTATGCCTCGTTTTAATGTACAAATCACATATATGTCTAGTGCTACTAGACTAATCTTTGTAATGGATTCTGTATTCGAAGCTTTTATTCAAATTTCGCGGAAAAGTCAAGTAAAACCAGGTAGATGGACTTAACGTAATTGTTGACTTTTCAAAATAAATGATAATACACATGTGAGAAAAAGAAACATTTTATAAATGTCGTCCGTAATTGCCGCTTCTTTTGGTGCTTTTTTCTACTTCATTCGTCCCACAAAGATAGTTCAAATAGGTGCTTTTATGTGTATGAAGGATTAGTAGGTAATGTGGTTAGAACTTTTAATTTTACTTTATTTTTCCATATATACCCTTATGTCATTAATTGTTTGACGTGTGCTCTTCCGATCTTATAAGTAGTTGAATAACAATAATTAATTAAAGACACATCCAGAAGTGAAACATTAAATACATATTCAATATGATAAGTGGATTATCTTTTTGGGACATACGAAAATGGAATAGTTGACTATATTTTTGAGACGGAGGGAGTATTTCTTTCTCTTGAGCATTACAAAAAGAGTGTATCATGGGAGGAAATTGAATATTTAAATGGCATTAGACCACAAAAGTCTTAGAACATCTCAAATGCATAGTTATAGTCATAGAATAATATGACAATTGGCCAAAAATATTGATTTGACACATTAAATGCTTGCAATTAATGTCATGAGATGAGATTGTCATAGACAATGTCAAGCATTAATTTATCTAATCAATATATATCGAGCAATTCTAGGGGGACATAAAAAGGGGACATTATTAGGTGACATTCTCATGTGACACAAATTCATTGGGTGATGATTATATAGCTACTTTTTCATCATCCAATATAAGCGTGTCATATAAAAATGTCACCTAATAATGCCTCTCTAGAATTTTTCATATACGTCTCTCTCTTTTTTTTCTTTTTTTTTTTAAATTCTTAATTATAATTTGCCAAATATACAACGTTCACATTATTGTATTGGAGAATTTTTAAAATGAAATATCAATATTCTTTGTCATATATACACTGTATGTATTGTTGAATTGGAGATGTTCTAAGCGTAATTAGTGTATTTTAAAAGTCAGTTTCCCAATTGAAAAAGAGGAAATAAATATTTATGAGACATTTCTCAACCATGATAAATGTGTATAATAAATAGATAATAAGTTCTCCAAACAACTCAAGTTCAAAGGACTATTCAAGCCAACAATGAAGAAGCACTCAATCCTAATTTTTTTGGTTTCTCCATTAATTTTCTCCAGCTTTTTCACTACATCTCAAGGTACATATGTTTATATTTTCACTACATCTCCTCAAGAAAACTTGACGAGAAGAACTAGATCATGATTACACTTATTCTCCCTATTCTTTATTGTAGATTTCTTTATTATAAGTAATATATATATATGATGATTCCATTAATGGTTTTATAAAAAAAATTTGATATTTTAAACAGGAACAATGAATCCTGTTCAGTTCAAATTTTGCCCACGAAGTTTAATCAAAGATGGTGCTTGTGGGGCTAACGGGTTCAGAGATTGTCTGTTGTTAGTGCTTGGCCAATATCCGGCAAGCTCTATGCCTTCAAACGTGTGGTGTCAAGATATTGGACAAAATAAGAGCCAATGTAACTTTGTAATTGCTTGTGGATAACTTTTTATCCCTGACCTTGGCTTTGAATATGAACTAAGAGGCTCCAACTTTTCA
>CAVNYN010222541.1:0-10474 GCA_963692815.1 Nyctanthes arbor-tristis
ATTTATATGTATTGTACAGTGTATACTATAAAAAAATGAATTTATATTAGCCGTTTCCAAAACCATTGTAGCATAGCTGTATACAATTTATTTGCGAAAGAAACATCTCCAGTGTTTCTTAAAACTCTGGAGCTATGTACCCTCTCGTCCCTCCAGCCCCGACCCCGAGCATTGACACTATACTGGATCTATTAGGACAAATTTGGCCAGTCTAGAATATGATATATTCAAGTTGAAGTCTTAATCCAAAAGGATATTGTGAGGCTTCATGTGCAAAATTCGTGTATTACATGCTTGGTGCAGGTTTTCTATTCCAGGAGCAACATCAAATGCAATCTGAAACATATTCTCCCGTCCTAACTGATGTTCTGCTAAGGAACTATTACTGTATATATATATATATATATATATGAACTTGTCAAGAGATCTGTTTAGCATGAACTAGAGCTCTTTTGGAACCCTCAAGGCAAAATCCCATGAGAGCAACAATGTTAACCTGAGAAGTTCTGCTGATGCTTGGCACCTCATTGATAAATTCTTCACCATTGCCATTTGATTCTTTCAAAATCTGACGCAGGGCGAAAGTAAGGAATTCCAACAAAAACTTTGAAATAAAAGAAATCTTGTAATCCACCAAGAGAGAGGGAAAAAATCATAAATTTTATTGAACAATGAAATAATAGAATGAATTGAAATTGTACAAATTAAAGACTCTTTTTATAGACACAAAAAGTACCTAACTCTAGAAGTTCTTGGAAAGCAAATAAAATTTGAAAAAGAAAACTAAAATCCTGTCAAAATAAGGAAAAATAACACAAGTTAAGGACTAAATGAAATAATTAAATCCTAAAGTGTAGTTTGTACTACATCAAAATCTTTACTGCTAGAGGACGGCCATCTGGTAACTTCCCTCTATAGACAATGGAGAATCCCCCTTCCCCTAACTTGCCATGGAATGGGTTGGTCATTTTCCTAATGTCGGAGTAGTTATATCTTTTTGGTACAAGATTCTCATTGTTCTTCAGGAAGAGTTCAAACTCCTTATCATTTTGCACTTCTATCTTCACCAATGATAGAAGCAGCTTTAAACTTAATCTTCCCTACAGCAGCTCAAGTCAGAATGTTGTTAGACCTAGCATACAATTCATTTTTTTTATCAAATACAATGCTCAACTGCAACTAGAATCCTGGACAACACTTGATTTCGTCCAGCAAGATCAACTTTAAAAGGAGATTGCTTAAAAGTGTGTACAGGATTCTTTATAGTGGGGGAAAAACTATATGCACCTTTTTTATGCAGAAATTCAATGTTTAAGGCTGCTTTACATTCCCCCTCTTTTGTGGGAAACAATAGTCTTCAAAAACATTCCATTCCACAATATAATTAGTACTCAAGAGATTGAACAAGTCAGTTTTATTTGCTTCAGCTTGCAATTAGACTGGCAATTGAAGAACATTACAACCATCTTCCCCCAAAAACATTTCAGTTGAATTGTAGTAATGTATAAGGATCTGTAACAGTCTTTGTGATAGGTCTGGTTATTTTCCAGTATCATCTCTTCACTGTGATACAAATTTGGGTTACATTGGAACATAGTGATATTTGGGTAGAAGGAAAAAGGTGGAACATATTGATTGAAGAATAAATTGCAGTTTTTATTTAAAGCCTGGAAGGAAAAAACACCAATTTGACAAGTTGAAAATATAATCCTGACTGAACTTTTTTATGATCTTTACAAGGTAGCTATTCTCACTTATATAAGAAGAGAGAATCAACACAGCAGCGTAATTAAAGAGCTTCACCTATAGTCAAGCTAGACAATTTATTCAGAAAATAAAAGTAAAAAATAACAGACGGAAAGAAAAATAATATTTCTCCAACAGTTAAGTTACCATATACAGAGCCAAAGCTTCTTGCCATGATATGTAACTTCTCAAAAGACTCTCAAAATTTGTATTTCGGATCAATACTTTATGGCAGAAAACATCCTCACGATATCATCCAATTCTGAAAACTCTTCATTTTCCAGGTGAAGTTTTGGAACCAGAAGAGCATTGCACTCAGTGGTAAACAACCAGCATTCAGGATGTGAGTAATTGGTAAGGGAAACTCCAAATTTCCAAGGTTTCCGCATGGGAAACTTGGTGAGCATTTACATTCTGTAAAGATCAGGATGAGTACGTGAAACACAGATAAATAAAGAAAAGAACCTGGAGTAGTCAAATGGAGTTGAAGTGTAAAAACCATGTTGAATAAGAAGAACAAATCCAGAAAAGAGAGTTCGGTAAGAAAATCTGATTTTCAATGCTTATTTTTCACACTAGGTGACTTGGACTTCTCTTTACAAAGACTTGTTGGAACAGACAGCATTAGCAAGGAAGATATTGCTTCACGCTTGGAAAAGAAAACATCAAACATTAAGACTAAAAGTAACGCTGAAAATTTAATGATTGGTATCTAGGATCATGGAATTCTATCAGAAAAAACAATGGATGGGTTAAAAAAAATTTCCTTAGGAAAGGGAAGTTTTGTTAGTTAAAGTAATATACTCGCCTCCAAACCATGTGTTGGCAGAGTAAAGAATACATGAACCCCCACATCCACACCTAGGCATGGATCACAATCTTTTGATGTGGAGATGTTTATCCTTTCATTCCTCCAGTGCATTGACATTTGACAGTTAAGCAGTTTTACAATATGAGAACGAATACTTCAATATATTCATTGTAACGTAAGAAATTACTACCTTTGAAAAGACAAGACTCAAGGCACCCGATTATTAAAATGTATAAAAGGTTTGACCATTGTAGTCATCAGTCCCCAGCCTACACATAAATTTGAAAAGTAAGCTTCTAAAAGCTTCAAATAGCCAACTGATGGTGAGTGATGATAACAGTGTCAGGTGTGGGATTACCTGAACCAGCCAGGATACTATGGATAATATTCACAAGATTGCAGAATTGATGGAGAAAATGAGCAACAATAGAGAATCTAATGGGATCTCATGCCATTTTGGTAGGTCAAGGAGATCACAAAGAATAGTAGGAAAAGTCTGGCTTGCTTCTATTTGGACAACCCATCAGGACTTAACCCCGAGAAACAATTACAAGAGAAACAATAAGCAAATAATGATATAAATAAGCTTCTGAAAAGCCCTAAAGTGCCAACTGATGGAAGATCCGTAAACTAGCTAGACAATTGCTAGTAAATAAATGAGAGACCAAGTCTGAGGATATGAATAGGAAACCCAATTGCAAGCATAGAAATTCACTAACAAATACACTGTCCATTTAGATGCAAATACACTGTCCATTTAGATGCATCTTTACGTTAATCAAACATTTGAACGCCTTAAACATTAACGGTATGCAATATGGCCTGATTGTTTAACTAACAAATCATTTTCAAATTTTCAAGCCACAACCTTTTCTTGTTTCAATGTCTCCATCCCTACATGTTATCAGTAAAATTAAAAGAATTATCCACAGCTTCATTGAAGGACAAATCGAAATCAAAACTAGCAACCAAAGGCATTGTGCATAAACATGAAAGTACATTCCAATTATACATTAGAGTTTCTTTTGGATTCTTACAAGGTAGTAGCAATGTCTAGAAACACTATTTAGGGCACTTAAGCATCTATAATAACTCTGGTTTTGGACAACTACGAAGTTTAAAATTAAAACGAAGATTTTACATGCATTTTAATAACCTAGAAATTGCACAAACACCTACAGCCAACATAGGCTTCTACTGCACCTTAATAAGGTCAGAGGTTAACTTCAGTTAGAGTGAGAGTCAGAAAGCAAAAGCCGAAAAATGTCCTGCTACTCTTGTTGGTGAAGAGAAGTAGGGTTTAGGAGGGATTTCCAGAGATTTTGTGTTGCCTTCCAACATTTCTACTACCGTGGTCATTGATGGCCTAAGTGCAGGATTACAAGCCAATGATTATCATTTTCCTCACTATGACGTGGTCATCATGGTTCACAATGCGGTTAAGATCAAGTTCAGCATTCAGCTCGAGGCGTTTATATATCCAATGAGGAAAATATATTTCACTTAAATGATCAAAATTGACATCAACATTTTTCCTCCCTCCAACCATTTCCAAAAGCATCATCCCGTAGCTATAAACATCCAATTTGTGAGAAATTTCTCCAATGTTTCTACAGACTATTTCGCGAGCTATATACCCTATTGTCCCTCTTGCACCATGCATTGATACTATACTAGATCTGTTGGAGCAAAGCTTGGCAAGTCCAAAATCTGATATTTAGGGTTGAAGTCCTCATGAAGAAGAATGTTGTGAGGTTTTATATCAAAGTGCAAAATTCGTGTCTTACATCCTTGATGCAAGCATTCAATTCCCCGAGCTATGCCAACTGTGATTTGAAACAATACTTCCAATCCTAGTTGACGTTCAACTACAGAGAATTTACTGTGTATGAATTTCTCAAGAGATCCATTTGGCATGAACTCATAAATGAGAGCTCTTTTTGAGCCCTCAAAGCAAAATCCCAAGGGTGTGACAATGTTAACATGGGAAGTTCTGCTGACACTTGCAACCTCATTGATAAATTCTTCTCCATTGCCTTTCAATTCCTTCAAAATCTTCACTGCCATAGGACGGCCATCGGATAACGTCCCTCTGTACATGCTAGCAAAACCCCCTTTCCCCTAATTTGTTACTGAACAAGCTGGTCATTTTTTTAGGTTGGAGTAGTTGTATCTTCTAGGTGCAAGATTCTCATTTTTCTTGAGGAGAAGTTCAATGGCCTTGTCATTTTGCATTTTTAGCTTCAAACCCATCATATACTTCTTATCACGGAAAATAACAACTGTTATGAAGAAAATGAGCACAATTCCAGCCACTGCACCTGTATTTGTAAACAACTCTTCGCAAATCAAAACACAAAACAGGCGGCGATGAGTTTTAAAACTTATTACCTGTGATGGAAATCCCTAAGTTTGATTTGTTTTCCCCTGCCGTTCAGAGCCAAACAGATGAATCAGTATACAACTCATTTTTCACAGAATACAAGTCTCTTCTACAGTTCCAAGTCATAACGCATAAATCAACATGTGATCAAAAATTTTGTTTTAATTGAGATCACTAAATTACACGTTAAAATGACAAGTTTGAAGTAGTGACATTAGACAGGAACATGGAATTGTTGGGATTGACTCAAAATTACTAAATTAAGTTGGAAAGCAAAATTAGAAATTTGATGAAATTCCTAGTTCAATCAGGAATTAGAGACCCAAATGGAAGAAATTTTAAAAAGGAATTATGTGAAATTTGTGTATAAATTCATGTAGAAGCTACACAAAATACAAGGAACCCAAACTGATGAGGAAAACGCCACTCGGAGGCGAGGTGTCCATATAACATACACGCACGCACAGAAAATCACATGAAAGAATGCTCAACGGTACCTTGTACACATAGAAACTTGTCACTTTCGGTAGTTGTACACCGGCCTCCTTTGTTATGACATTTCATACAAGCATCAGATACAGTCCACTGTCTATCAAATACAGAAGTTATCAGACTGACAAGTTATCTGAATCTGGTTTGCTTTGCAATTTGCTTGGCAAATAAAGAAGGGAACAGTTACTCGGGAGTGAAATATTTTGGTTGGAAAACCCATGATAGACGTCAAAGTTTGTGCACTCTCTGTATTGCCTCCATCCATGGATATATGGTGTCAACCTTTTGGGGCATTTGATCAGAGTGATATTAGGCCATGCCTTGTATGAAATAGAAGGCGTGCTCCGGACAGAAAAATCCCCAAACATATCACGGCTTTTAACTTTTATAAGAGCTTCTGAGATGGGGTTATGAATCTTGATACAGTTGACAGCATTTGGCGATGAATTTGACAAAATCTCAAACCAAGTGGAAAGGCTTTCTTTTTCTACGTAAAGTCGTGGATAGCGGGTGGCATCGCACTGAACCCTGGGTATCGGAGAAAGGAAACTCCAAAAGACCGAACTTTTCACACTTGAAAGACTTCGGACATTTAGAATCGACAAAGTTTAGACGAAAGATAGAGAAGAAAACAAGAAAACTGGCAGCTCCCCAATAAAGTTCCCTTTGAAAAATCATGTTTAACATTTAACAAGGAGATTAGGAGAAGAGAGAATTCAATCAATTTAGCTTAATTCGTCTAAGTTCCCTTAAATTGCTTCAAGGTTGAACACGGCAGTTAGCTTGGAAATTTATGCATAGAGTGATAGAAAAAAGTGGACTTCGCTTGCTTAGAGACTCATAGAAAGTTAAACCCAAATGGACCCTTGGTACAGAGAATAACTAGTGTAGTTATAGGAAATGATATAAAATCAAATGCGTGACGATATAAAGTCATTTTGTATTTGGTGCTTTTCTACACATGAAAGGGAGAATTTAATAAGAAGTTACCACATTTGTACCATTAACATTACAAAAATTATATTGGAGACATTCTTTTGTGTAGTGTTAATGTCTTTTGCTACATATATGATATTGATATTGTTGCACCGGAGATACTCTTATAATCCGTCATTAAGGTTGTTCCTAATAGGAAGCGCAAAAGTTTTTGGAAAGCTAATAGCTCGGTTTTAGACACTTTTCGAATAGCGAAACTCTTTGATAATTCTCAGAAACGTTCCTGTTACTCAGAAAAGAGCGTTTTTTTTTTTAACTTTTTATTAAAATTTGAAACTTAAGGGATACTTTAAATCAAAAATTTTGAGAATTTTTAACAAAGAAAAACTTAATATGTTGTCTCTAATATAAATTTTTCCTTTTTTGACCCTGCCTATATTAAAGTTAATATAAATTGGAAAAGCTATGATAAATGTCGAAGCATCTACACTTTCTGTATTGAAAGACTTTGGACGTATAGAATCGACAAAGTTTCGATGAAACAGAGGGACGTAAACAAGAAAACTAGAAGCGCCCCTGAAAATTCCCTTTGAAAAAACATGTTAAACATTTAACGATAAGAAAGAATGCAGTCAATTTAGCTTAATTCGTCTAAGTTCCACCAAATTGCTTCAAGGTTGAACATGGTTACAATGGCGGAACCAGAAATTTTACTGCAATGCTTAAAAAAGTATTAAACTATAAATTGTCCAACCCATCATCACCGAGAAAATTTCTTATAAAAGTCTCTTTTAAACATATATAAAGTATAAGTCGAGTCTACCTTAAGATTACACTCGTAGCCAATTTAAGATTAGAACCGAACTTTACAAATCAAAGATCATTATTTAACTGTGATTTGTAAAATTTTCAAAAAAAATTGGCAACACAAATATTAGCTCTTTCCAAAATAAAAAATGAAGAAAAAGAGAAAGAAAGCCCAAAAAAAAAAGGGAGTTTTGGATGAATTCCGCCTCTGTCACGGTAGTTGGCTTGGAAATTTATGCATAAAGACAAGTTGACTTGCTGAGGGTCAAGGGACTCATAGAAAGGTAAACCGAAATGGACACTTCACACTTGGTTCCGAGAAATAACTAGTGTAGCTATAAGAAATGATATAAAATCAGATGTGCTAGACGCTTGAGTGGCGTGTATTTGAGCATGCCACATCATGTGATTTTATATCATCTCCCATGTAACTATGTGGTGGACTCCAACCAGCAAGAAGACATCATGAAGAATTAAAATTTTTTGTTAAATGAAGGCAGATAAAAAGGAATTTTGTATTTTGTGTTTTGTGTTTTTCTACACATGTGACTGAGAATCTAATAATAAGTTTCAACATTTGCACCATCAACATTGTTGTATTGAAGACATTTTTTTTGTGTAGTATTAATATCTTTTGCTACACATAATATTGATATTGTTGCATTACAATATTTGAGATACTCATATAATTGGTGATTAAAGTTGTTCCTAACTATGAAGCACAAAAATCATTGGAAAGTTAATGTTTCCATTTTAGACACGAAAGACTATCGAAACTTCTTGATAACCCTCTGAATGTTTCTGTTACTCAAAAAAGAGTTTCTTATCTTTGTACTTTTTATTAAAATTCGGAAACTTAATGGAGGCAAGCCTTTAGGAAACTTTAAATCAAAATTTTTGAGGATTTTTAACAAATAAAATCTTAATTTGTTGTCTATTACAAATTTTTATTTTTATTTTTTAACCCTGCCTCTAATATAGTTAATATAAAACTTGAAATTCGCTTTCCCCTCAGAAAAATAAAAAACTTGAAATTCGCTTAAATGTTGGTGTAAATCATGCTAAAAATTAATACTTAAATTACTCTTTTAAAATTGTTATTGCCAAAAAAAAAAATATTTTTTTAGGGGATTGTTAATATTACTTGGCTTCTTTTCCATTAGTTATTTTAATTTAAATCTTAAAATTTAAAAATTAATTAATATATAATGTTTCCATGCCTTTTCATTTCCTACATTTTTTGTGTCCATCTCTGTCTGGTTTTTCATTTGCCGATTCAATTTAAGTGCTTCCTAGGTTCATAGGATAGCTCTAATGAAATAGGTTTATCATTCTCCTAAAATGTGCAATAATTAGACATCAAAGTCATGCTCTGCGACGAGAAGCAGTCATAGCATTATTATTTAATAGTGTTGGAGCAAAAATGTAGATGGGAAACGGGCTTTTTTTTTTTTTTTTTTTTTTTTTTTTGGTTTTTGGGGAGGGGGAGGTTGTCTGTAAAAGATGGGTCAAATTTGACGCATTTTCAACCCAGATATCCCCTCCATCTCAAAAAAAAAATAGTAAACTTATCATATTGAGCATGTATTTAATTTTTCACTTCTATGTATGTTTTTAATTAATTATTGTTATTCAACTACATATGTATCGAAAATATTTCAAAAAATGAATGAAATATAATGGAATATGTAGAAAAAATAAGGTAAAATTTAATATTTCAACTGTAATAACTATCATTTCTTAATCTATAACTATTGAACTATCTTTATAGGACATAAGTGGTGTAACTTTTTCCACCCCTAAACAGCCCTTAGCCCTCGATAATATTTAGGTGTGGTAAATTTTTTTTTTTTTGGTTGGGAGAGGGCCCCCCAAACACTAAATATATATTTAATATATGTTTGATTGAGACTAAGTATATGTTAAAGTTGAATTTTCTCATTACTGTTATTCTTCCCGTACAATGCACGGGTGAGAATTCTAGTTATTATTATTACAAAGGGAGGGGTACGTGGGGTTTATGTTCAAGAACTTTCGGTAAGTGTTTAGTCCTTAACCGTTAAAACAACTCCTTGATTAATTAAACGAAATATAACTCTCTCTCAGTCTTAAATATATAGTTAACTATTTCTTTTTTGAATATCCGAAATATATATTCCTCTTTTTTAAGAAGTCTACTGTGACTCGATTTATATCAATGATCTGATCGCAAATTTGATTAGATTAGTACATTATTATCATTTTTCCTTCAAAAATGATATAATGTAAACAAAGAAGTCAAAAGAATTAAGTAATAAGCAATAATAATAATAATAATAATAATAATAAAGTTTCTAATACACATGATACCAATTACTAGCACATGAGGTGACAGAAACAACTGAACAATGAGAAGATATGTGACAATAAGGGTCATAATTTTGATTTTCAATTGGTCCATATTATGCCATCGTTTTCTAATTTTCATACTTATCCCTACCAAACGGGCGATCTCATCATCCCAACTCCCCCACTTGCACTTCGACCGTGCTTTGCCTTATATACAACAGAAGTAAAAAGACCACCAGCAATTATAACAATTTCCTTCATTATTGTCGAAGAACTAATGAAAATTTATTTCATTTTCTGCTGCAATCAATACTTAGGAATTATATTAATAAAGACATTCATAGTTCAGTTTAAAAATAAATTAGTGAAATAAACCATACTCAAAGAATGTATTGATATTATTTCTTGGTATAAATAGACATCCCCAGTCACATTAGGAGGCCCTAAGTTCTTTTATTCTCACAACCCTATCCTCCTTAAGAATCTGAAGGCCAACAACTTCGCTAAAACTGGAATGTATTACCATCTTAAGCTCTGTTCTTCTCTAAAGCCACATAGTAAAAAAATCCCTAGTCTAGTTCTTTCATCGTGACTACGTAGCACTGGCCACGTTTGTGCAATAAACACTGGCTGGACAAAAGGCCCTCTATGGATGAGTTAGATTCAATTTCAAATATAAACTAGTTAGGTCTGTGTTTGTTGATGAAATGTCAACTCAATCATGTAGTCCAGCAGACTAATCTCGAACAACATTTCCTAATTCATATCCCATAATTTCCTCCAAGAAAATATCAAGAACAAAGAAATGAATAGGAGAACAATAACATAAGAATATATGTTGAAAGCTTCAGAAACCAAAAAAACATGATGCATAGAAGTTTACCCAAGATGAAAAAAATATTACTGCAACCCCGTGGTATATTTTGCACACCCCAAAAGGTTGACAGTACATGATCTGAGATATAGAAACT